>BDUI01017200.1:19376-30274 GCA_002335545.1 Apodemus speciosus
AGAAGGCCTGCTGATCCTCATCGCTGGCTTAAGGCTCCTGTCTTCTATTTTCAGTGGAAGCTTAGAGGCTGGTGGTATGGTTGTGGGGAGGGAAGACTTCAGGGTAAAAGATGAGCTTGTAGATAAGAGTATATCATCCTGGCAGATGGGAGGCCACTGTGGGCTTGAGGATGGACTGGGTTAGGAAGTGAGTTCAAGGCCATGCTGGGCTCTGTAGTGAGTTCAAGGCCATGCTGGGCTCTGTAGTGAATTCAAGGCCATGCTGGGCTCTGTAGTGAATTCAAGGCCATGCTGGGCTCTGTGATGCATTCAAGACCATCCTGGACAGTGTAATGAGTTCAAGGCCAGTCTCAGCTATGTAGAAAGTTCARGACACCCCCACMTCCCCAKGTAAGAAAAGGAAGAAGAAAGAAGACAAAAAGTCACATCTAGAGAACTCCACCCATATCAGAAAAGAGGCAGTGTGTGCTGATAGGACTACAAATTGTTGTGTGTATGTGTGTTTTAAGTTTTGCAATTAATATTTTAAACACTCTACGATTCATAAAGAAGAAATAAGTTTAGAAAATTAGCTCATATTTCCTGAAAAAGTAAAATAAGAAGGGGATTTTTTGTTTTTGTTTTTGTTTTGGTTTTTGTTTTATTGCCAGCATTTACAGTAGGAGCCACTTTGATTTATAAATGTGAATTAATTTTGAGAAAAGAATAATAGCAAAGAACTTACACTCCAGATGTAGACCCATAAATATCAGGACAGTTGTCATATGAGACTAATGGACAAATCCACGAGGGAAGAAGAAGATGTGCAACACGGGCGGCTGTGACAAGCATCCACGCATGCTAGGCACACCTACAGAGACCCACACTAAATTCCCCACAGCTGCTCAGAGTTCAGCATTCCAGCTGGGTGGGCAGAAGAGCACACACCCAGGCCTCAGAGTGAAGTTCTTCATGGAGGTGAAGCAGTCGACCAGACAGAGTGGAGCAGAAGCACCTTCCTAAAACCTCATTGAGCCTGGTGTGCAATAAAAACAGGACCCGGGACACGTGKAGCCCAGTGGCAATGGTGTCAGAAGCACCCTAAATCTCCTTGGCGATGCTGACTTTGATTTATGTCCTATAAGGGCCAACAGCAGAGGGCTATCATACCCTCTGTTCACCCTTCTTCTGAACCCCACGATACTGCAAGTTGGGGGAACAGAGGTCATCAGAGATGAAGAATAATCCCARTCTGGGTTTYGCTCTGGATCTGAYRCTYTCTGTGGCATGGAGACAATGTTGACATGGCTTAGGGTTATCATGGGTACTTAGCAAGGTAATCTATGCGAAAGGCAAAAAGTCAGTCTTTAAATAAAACAATGCTATTACCATCAGCCTGCCTTTCCTTCCATGTCCTMTTTCATAATTATCCCTTTCTCTCTYTTAATAACTGCTGAAGATACGATCTTGTGAAATGTTCCTTTCTGTGTCTCATCCCACCAACTCTTTGTAGAAACCTATGAAATGGATGTTAGTGTCCCTGTTCACACTGGTGTATATATTCATGTACTACTTTCAGTGAAACTGCTAATTAGTGTTTTCAAAACTATGCAAAAGAAAAGAAAAATATGATACCAGTGTCGTCACTGTGATATATGTAAGACCATCACTGCGTCAGGCTCGGAGTCTGAAAGGGACGAGCACTCACTCCTTAACATTTTTGATAACCTAAATGGTTCTCAGTGATTTTTTTTTAGAATATATCACTCAGGAAAAATTATAAAAATATTCATTAAATAAAATGACTGCTTTGGGCACAGACAAGGTGTTTGACAACAGTTGCTTGGTTTCTGTCTTAATTCACTCAGATCTTTGAACATCAGTATCCTAATGTACAAAAGTGGTCTCTGTCTACCTTAGTCCTCCTGGGTGTTACATTTCCTCAGATTGAGAATGTCTGAAGTTGGGAGTGGTGATGTCCACTTGGAGTATGTGCCAGACCTCACAGTGAGACCCTGTCTACAAATCCTACAGGGATGTGATCTTCAGCCAGGTCAGTATTCAAGAAGAGGTTTGAAACATGGGATTGTGATTATTGGGATTGTGACTATGCAATTTCTGTTTCGGTCGGTGTATGCAGAGAGGAAGGGACAGCTGGGGGCAGAGCTAGGTCCTAGTAGAGTCAACTGGACCACCTCTTAGAAACCCCRGTGACACAGGGTTGTGTCAGCCTCTGGCTTCTGCTGGCTAAGTCCCAACTCCTGTCAGGAGTGTTATTCAGAGCACTCGGAAGGGAGTTACTCAATTTGGATCCATTTAGAATCACCAGCAGAGGATGGGCTGCAGCACGGCGCATTTCCCATTGTTTCTTGGGCTCGAYACTGTCCCCAGATGATGAAGGCTGCATTTGTGAAGTGGGAGACACAGCAGGCTTTGCAAAGGACTCAGGGCAGAGCTTCCCTGCACCTCCCTGGTACTCCTGGTCCCGCCCTCCTGTAGTTGACCCTCCCTTGAATTTTCATTTCTTCAGAGAAGAACAGTATTTCTAATGAGCTGTTTCTTCTTAAGTCAGACTAAGTATAACCACTGAATTTACTAGATGCATTTATGAACCCAGTGTAATGATTACCATCAAATAACTCAAGGCCCCAAATGCCCYATTGCTTTAGGTAGTCTGGGGTTGGGGCTTGGGGACTGGTGGTGTTGGATCTATGACAGAATGACCACTTGGGAAGCCAGGGTTTTATCCTCTATTTGATGACTGACATAGTGGCTCCAGAGAGTGGGCAGTCTGACTCCCACTGCCCTGCTGGGGCAGTTGTTCAAATACCTGGACCTCCCTAGTGCATGTGTGCATTCATGTGTGTGTGTGTGTGCCTGTGTGCGTGATTTTTTGTTTTAAAGCTTCGACAAATACATTTTTAATTCAACTGTTTATAAGTATTTCATTACCTCACTGGCACTGCTTCTCATTTAACACATAAAGGTTTCATGCAAAGTAGAAAAAGTCATAGCAACAAGACTGGAAAATTCTTCACGGGGACCCAGAATCCCTGACATCATTTTTGATGCTCGATTAAACATTTAAGAATAATGTAGGCATGATGAAAAAATGTAAAGGCTTACTTAAGGGCATGGTGTATGGTGTTTGTTAAGACTGGACTTGAACTGTTGTGAATTTTCAGTCTCATTTGGTCTAGTTAGAGTACCAGGTGAGCAGAGCTCATACACAGTTTGATCTTAGGGCCAGTTCCTTCTGTTCATGGTGTTTAACTACAYGGGCTTCAATCTTTGCCCTGGGCAACGGCAGGGACTACAGTGTACCTAAAAGACTTAGTTAAGCAGGTTCCAAGAATTGTCTGCCTTTTTGAATTGCTTGAACCATCCTCAGTGGTGAGGATCTGCTTTAGGAGACTGTCATCATGAGTGATGGAGGTAAGACACACCTTCAGGAAGCATCACCTAAGTGGAAGTCCCAGATAATTAAGAGAGTTTGCCTGACAAAGAGTCTCAGAATCCCAAGCTAGCCAGCAAGAAGACCCAAGGTGCAGAACAGAGGCCGGCCAAGCACACATATGCCTCTACCACTGCAGATCAGAGAGAGGAGCAGATTGGCAAAATCCTGTTAGAAGTTAGTTTAAGTCATTCGTAGTTGGGCAACGTGCTTTGGGCATGCCCACTGTCTTGCAACAAACCTCTTCCGGAATGATGAGCCTTGCTGAAGAGAACAAAGTTCTCCTGTGGAGGGTGTGGAGTCTGAGGAAGGCAGGGAGGCTGGGTCCCTGGTTTTAGAGCAGCTCACAGTTCTATGTGGGCTGAAGTCACTGGGAAGCAGCTACCGATGTCCTTGTGGAGGAAACTGCAGCTAAGAATGTAGCAAAACCCCACGAGGTTTCACAACACAAAAACACAGAAGACGATGCCCCAATCCCCCTCCCCCATTCTCTYGCATCTCTGTGTTTTCTCAACATGACACTCTCAAAGATTCCATGTACTCATCGAGGAATCTTTCTTTACTCAAGAGAGCTTGGGGGTTTCATTTGTCCTGAAACCCAACAGAGAAATTCAAGGGAGAGAGATGAGCTGGTCTTACAACGCAGGGTGGGCTGCAGAGACAGCTCAGAAGCAATACGCTTGCCGTTTAGCACATAAGAGGCCCTGGGCTCAATCGCGGGCGCTGCAAACAAAAGCTGTGCTTGCTTTATGTAGCTATGTTGAAGTCACAAGTCCAAAACTTGCGATTATGAGTAGGTTCATGGCCTCTCTGGTCTGCAGTTTTGCTGTTTACGAGCTAGTGTTTACAATGCACACTCCTCAGCAGTTATATGGATGGGTTAACTGTGGGAAGGCTCTTRTAATGTGTGTGGAGGCCAAGGAACCATCAGAAAAAGAAACTGTCTAAATATAATCACGAATCTGGTTGTTCTGTGATATGTGCTTGGGATCCAAAATTTGGGCTGCTGAGACAGGAGAAATCACAAATCCCTGGAATACCTAGTGAGACTTTGTCTTGAAAGACAAACATACCAGGGTGYRGAAGGGTTTAAATGGGTGGGAGCAGAGAAATTAGGGAGAGGAGGAGCGGGATCCACCAAAACTAAGTATGTATGAAAATGCCACAAGAAATCTACAGAGACAAGCAAAATTCCAAAACAAGTGAGTAGCTTTACACACACACACACACACACACACACACACACACACACACACACACGACCAAAGAATCAGCATAACAATTCTTTTTGCTTTAATACAACATTCTGCTTATCTGGAGAATTTTGTGGAAAATGTAGTTACTTCTCTGAGATGGTACGCATGTAGCAATCAGGTAAGAAAGAGCAAATCTGTCACCAAACAGGTGGCTGAAGCCCTGTTGCAGAACACATGCACTAGAGAAGCACACAGGCGTGTGGTAAAATAGCTGTTCCTGTGCTATGGCAGCTGAAGAAAGAGGACATGCTGGGGCACCCTGGAGGCAGGCTGAGACACCCTGGAGGGCTTAGTTCCTCTCGCGTGGGGTCACGTGGGGAGTGGTTAAGTATTTGTTCATCATCAGTACTTGTGGGACAGCACTGGCAGAGAGAACACACAGGCACCACTCGTTCCCCTGCGATGAGCTGGGTTACTTGACTGGTCCTGGTGATGAGAAACCCAAACAAGCCTAGGAAAAGATTTCAGGTGCCCATGACAAGGTTGGCAATAGTGGTAGCCTATGGATTTTGGGTCTAAAATGAGCCCTTTCTTATTTTGCCAGTGAGTAAAGAACTTCACATCAAAAATCACAAATACRTTGAATTGCGTACCTAAGAGGTGCAGTTGTAAACACAGGCTGAGATCTATGGCAKAAACCACAAAGGTGTGAGCCTCCAATATTTTGCCTGCCCTCAATTCCCCAGAATGGCAATGCATGTCTGCCATTGCTAGTTCCAACCTGGTAAAYGCCTTCTGCATTTACCAGCGTCAAAAGGCTGTCTTCCCACCTCGACTGTAACCCTCAGAACAAAGCATGGACTTAGATAAATGAAAGTGGAGCAGACAATTTCGAATCTGATTCTGGAAACTGAATCAGAGCTCAGCACCCGCTAGGCTGTTCCTGCAYGGTGAAAGGGAGCCAAGGTCCCTGGGACCAGGCCAGGGCTCACTGCCTGCCCAAGTACCAGCTGCATGCTGGGATATCTCTGCCCACAAACCAAACTTTGGCTTGTTTTTCTTCACAGCAACTAATGTCTCAGGAAAAAATTGGCTTTGTAATTTCTCTGTTGCTTTTAAACCTGGAAAGCTAAATAACATAAAATAATATCATAAAACCCATAATAACATAAGAGCCAATGCTCGTTTCTCTTTAGAAATCACCAATAGCTACAGGATCTTTGGCTAAACTTTTCTTAAATGTCCAGGTGTCCCATCTTGGCTGCCTCTCTCTTGTATACAAACGCATTTAGAAGCAAAGGTACACTGTGCATGATTGTAAGACAGGCCTTTACTGGCTAGCTGCGTGCACGTTAGCGTTGCTGCTGAAGCCTGTATCTGAATCCGTATCTACTGGAAACCGAAGAACGACACTTAGGGTTCTCCAGTCAGGCCGGACGGCAGAGACCCAGGCGGCAGCTGCCCAGTCCGCAGGCTGTTCGCAGTCATGCAGTGCAGGACAGTTTGCAGAGTACACACAAGAAGGACGAGACCAAAAATACCCAGCCAGAGACAATTACAGAAGTTCTTGCTCTCAGAGGGAGTGCAGCTCACCCCTAGAGCCCAGGCACACAACCACTGAGCTCTCTCTGGGCATCTGAACCTTGTTCTTTGACTGTTTATTGCAAATTGTATATACACACCCCTTAATATTTTAACTCTCAATGCTAACATGATAAAATATCCCAAGAGGCAGCTTGGTTAACAGTGTGAAGATCACRAGATTGAAATGAGTCAGGATGGAACTGTGGAAAAGGTATAGTAACCGAATAAAGAGAAAGGTAAAAAAAATCTGTATTTTAGTTAAGAGGAACACTGGCACTGACTAATACCTAGATTTTACCAGTAAAASTATAAGTGTCTATTAATACCTAAGCATTTGTGCAATAGAAAAAATAAAAGAATTTGAGGAGAGCAGTCTAATTTGAATTCTATGGCACTCCACTGTCTCACTTAGCAGCAATGTGTGTCGTAGTAAGAGACTATAAAATAGACTTTTAAAACTCGTTTATTTATTTTACTGAGACTTGACAACATCTATATTATATACAAATGTGTGTGCATATACTTATCTTCATAGCTGGTTGTAGAACTATTAATAGTGGGTGTGGTATAACTAGATTTTGTTTTATTCAGTTCAGGATGCATTCTCCTATGTACGTACTGGAAAGCAGTGATCTGAGGAAAGTGTAAGATAAAAAATTAACTAAATCTTGGAAAAAATTAGCACTTAAACTTGGTCCTGCCATCGTTCATGGCTTTCTGTGTTAAAAGGAATGTGCAGGTGACCGGGGCGAGTGAGGGAGGTCTCCTGCAGGATCCATAGGAAATGCACGCCCAGGTTTGCTCTTGCTGTAGGGTGCCTGCCACAGCTCCTACTTGCAGTGCYCTTCCCCTGGTCTTTATTCTGTGTTTCTNCATCTCTACATGAGTTCTGTGACTCTCCTGTGTATGCGCACACGTCACTAACCCCTACACTAAATAAACACACGCATTTAAAAAGGGAATGTCATAGAGAATCCATCTAAAGTTCTCAAAAGGCAGCAAGGAAAATAAATGTTGCCCCCTGGGACACAAAGGAAGAGCCACTGGGAGACCAAATGGACTTTACTGGCCGTCGGTGGGAGACAAGATTGGTGGGAAACCCAGAAGGTTCCCCAGCTGAGAACGAGCAGAGTCGTGGGAAATCCCTCTAACTTTTGGGTAAAACAACAGAGATCATACAAACAATCTACTGTGTGGCTGAGTACTCCTGGTGTGAAGAGGTGTCAGGACTGCCGCACACGGGCACTTTAGGGAGCAGACACAGCTCTGGGGTGATGGAGTTCTTTCTAGAGTCAGATGCACCGAATCCTCACCGRAATCCTCACAGGAAGAAAACAAAGGGACTTCCTACCRAGGCATGCAGATGGGGATTCGCTGACCATCTTTATAACTGTGGATTCTGTTTGACATAATATGTGTGAGTAAGGCACTCGCTATGGACTTGTAATAAGCAGACRGAGGACAGCATCATTGTCTGAGAATGAAGAGATGAGGAAGGGTGCCGGGGATAAGAATGGGTGTGGTGTCTGTAGGGAAGTTTCTGAAGTGATACTTTGTAGACAACGAACTAACGCTTAGTTTTTGTTAGAAGTCCAGGACATTGTTGCTAGAAAAGGGTTTGATAAGCAGTGGGAGGCAAAGGATCTTCAATCTTAGAAATTCTGAGGTAACTGGCYGAGAGAGCCCTTCTCTACTGCAGAAGAGTTTCAGAGACATGCTACAGGTGTCTGCATCRGGTTTTCTTGAAGTTTCACTGACTGGCCTGAGGAGCTGGGACCGAGTACACAGGGGCGTGGTCATCGCTTTGTTGACTGTCACTCCCTTTTAGGCCTGCTGCCTGAACCCCATCACCCGTGGGCTGTGGACCATTTCGCATCTTCTCTTTATTTTTGCTCTTCATCAAGTGTGTGTTATGTTCCAAGTATTGAGCTAGGATTTGAAATTCTCATTAAATTATAAATGTCACAGAAATAAAAACCTTATTTTGGTGCACAGTGGGGTTTTCAATAAGAACAGTTTAAATACGAATAGTCGGAAAGGGGTGTGTCTGACAGCCAGAGAGAGCAGCTATGTAACTGAATGCTGGAAGGAGGTTAGTCAAGAAAAACAAAAGTCCTTTGGCAAGTTTGTCTATGTGCAGTTTTGTTCAGAGTTGAGTGTGGCTGAGTTCTTTGGAAATGAAGTGTTAGGAGAAAAAGAAAAAGGTGTCAACATCCCTGAAGATGAGTCTGTTTTCCTTTTGGTCTTCATCTCCTATAAAAGACCAGGTATTTGTTTGGCAGGTGTGTCCTCCCTGGTTAGGACCCGTCTTGAYCTRTGGGCACCGTCAGGACAGAAGCACAGGTTTGAGCCCCTAGCTGGGAGAACAGGTCACAGCTGTATGATACACAGCCTGCGCTTCATCCAGCAAGCCTCTTAGCCAGGCTGGGAGACAGAGACTGGAGGGTAGGTCTGTCCTTAGGAAGCAAGACCCCTTTCTGATTTGCTCAGGGAAACTTCTGTGTGGAGATCTTCTAGGTGAATGACTGTCTCAAGCACAGGACTTTGCCAGGCTCTGCAGAGCTTTGTCTACAATGTTGGGGGAAAAGGTGGATATGAACAGGACCATGCTCTGTTGGAAAAAAGAAGAGAGCTGGGCCCCCTCAGGCCTGGCGTTTTCTCATGCAGTGACCCTGGGGGCACATCATACAGTTTCTGTTTCTTCATCTGGTTCCTCCCAACCTCAGATTCTAAGATTCTCCTCTCATGCCCTCAAAGATTGAGACCTTCACCCCTTCAATATTTCTTTCTTGTCATTAATAACTAGTTTCAAAGAGAGATAGCCAGCAATTGACACCCTTCATTGCCATAGTATAAATAAACAGGGGTGAGAGTTACCCAAATGGTCCTGTATGGATGYGTTGAGAGAAGCTGCCTTTCTGATTGTTTTAGAAAGTAACCCAAAAGTGAAATCACAAACCAAAAGCTACCACACAAAACAGAAATAAGAAGAAAGCTGCACATGGGAGGCATCTTTTGGGATACAAGATTCTTTGATTCCACTGAATTCATATATAATGYCCTGGTTCACAGAGCTGGCAGAATTCGCCAAGAGGATCTTCCCCTCCCCCATAGCCCAGATAACTGAAAGTTCTCTCCAACTGAGCAACCATTCTTGGACAGGCACAAAGATAAATCAGAATCGAAACTGGTGACTCAGAGAAGTTTCTGGAGAACCTAGTGTGAGTTTCCCCCAGTCAGCTCTTCCCTAGTCNGAGCAGGAGGCCATCATTGTAAAGTACTTCAGGGGAAGGGTTCTTTTGCCCCCTTTATATCCTAAATAAAAGACACAGAGACCTAATACATTAATTCACAAGTTTTAATCACTATGGCTGGGCAGATGTTCATCTATCCTAATGCTCCATGGCTGCCGACTTCCCAGCCACGTGCCCCAGTACTTGCCATTTTAGTCTTGCTCTGCTCCTGTTCCATCCTTGTCCTCATGGTGACTCCATGGCGACCTGCTCAAACTGCTCATGGTCCATCTCCAGGCAAATCCTCAAATCCTCAAATCCCCCCCTCTCTCTTGCTCACCCAAGACCCCTTTCACTGGGGCCGGAAGTCCCACCCACCTATCAGCTGAATCAGCTTTTTATTAGCCAGTCAGAGGTGATGGAAAACAATTTTTACACAACATGGACATGGAGACGTGAGATGATCCAGGGATAACGGCAACGCTGGCCTCCGTACTGCRACCAGAGCTGCGGGCACAGTGATCAGCATCGCACAAAGCCATCCCCCAAGAACACACAGTCACAGCACAGTGCACACGCCCCACACATCATCCTCCGACTCTCTCTCTCTCACTCAATTGCTTTCAAACATCCTACTGAAACATCATAGCCCCCAGAAGACATAATGTCTTCTTCACCCTTGCTTTTCCAGCCCTGAGGACAGCACCTAGCATTTTGTAGGTGCTTGATAAGTACATGTTGAATGAGTGAATGAGTAAAAAGAATTCCTTGAGAATGTTATTCTCCAGTTCTGGGCTTTATGGAGAAGATGGTATTTGAATTTGGGACTGAAGGTGCAGAGGTTTCTAACAAGAAGAAAGGTGAACTCACGCTGGGAGATGGCTTGGCTGGTAAAGTGCTTACCATGCAGACATGAGGACTTRGGGTCCATCCTCAGCTCACATAGAAAAAGCTGGCCATGGTGGGGAAGCAGAGGAGGGAACCTCGGGGTCACGCATGTGTGCCACCTCACCTGGCTTTATGTGGGTGCTGAGGACTCAAACTCAGGTCTTCTTTCTTGTGCTGCAAGTGCTTTACCCACCGAGTCACCTCTCTGGCCCAAGCTTGCCTCTCTGTGAAACTATTTCTCCATCTCTCTGCTTTACCCAAGCCACAAAGCTCAGTTAAGCCCTGGATAATGCAATGCCCATTATCACCTAATTCTGAACATTCTGCAACACAGGGGCACACTCTGACTTAGGGCTGGGTCCTTGGGTTTACATAAAGACAGTTTTCCCTTAGATTGACTAGCTTATTACTTCATGTTCAGCTTGATCTTGGAAGAGAAAGGGCAGCAGCTGGTACTGGCGTCCTTTTACAGGCCAGGGACACAAGAAGTCAGGCGTAGATTAGCGTTCTAACAAATCTTGCTTTCTCTCACAGAATTAGCACAATGACCAGAGACCATGAACA
>BDUI01017212.1:12244-30465 GCA_002335545.1 Apodemus speciosus
AAAAAATCTCTGGGTTTCATGTAATTTTCACTTCTGCCTTATATAGAGGGGAACAAACCTTTAATGTAGATACTTTTGAGAGGCAGTTACGATCTAAACTATTACACTACTGAGAAGCTTTGATAGATTGAAAGTCRTTTTGTTCAATGCCGCTTTTCCAGTCTTAAATATATCATTTTGAATTGCCAATTCTCCTTCTATGTTTAAATGCTTCCAATTATGATATCTGTTTATTTCATAGACCAGCTCATTTTTATGATTTAATAATTGCCTAAAAGTTCTTAGGATCCTTTCTAAAACTGCCWATAGTGAACAAACAGATATGAAACATTATATTTTTGACTGTCCAAGCCAGTTTGTCTTCTTCTACTTTTCATGTTTGTTGCTCATTAACATATGAGCAGAATGCTGGATGCCTGAGTGTCTCCATCTTTCACTTCATCCTTAGAACCAAGGGTTCTAACATGAGTCGTTGCCTTGTTCTCCACTGGGATTTCCATGTGCCTAAACTTTTAGAAATTTTTCTTTATCAAAGAAGCATGAAKCCCAAACCTATTATACTAACCTAAGCGAATAATGGAGATGAATCAACTCTTGTCCAGTCCTTTGCATTCTGCCATAATTTCCATGAAATAATAAAGTCCAAATTAATTCCTCTTGCCCTTAAATTATAGCTGAAGCCTAGCATAAACAAGAACACCACCATTTTATCAGCTCCACTTCAAACTTAACAATGCAATTGAGTCCCTTCTCATCCATTTATGTGCTCTTTTTGGTCAACGCGACCTCTGTAAACCAGAGCTACCCTGACATCAGAACAGTACACCTGACTCCTGACTCCAGTAATATTTGGCTTTTGCGTGTAGATTCTGTAAGAACTTTCTTTTCTTTTTAGCTGGAAAAATGATCARAATGCTTTAATTGACTATTTAATCCCAGAAAGAATTCTCTTTCAATACATGACTGCAAGGTAGATGAGCAAACTCATGACAGTAGGGGATAAAGCTGTTGTGAAGCTTGTGGACAAAGCACAGTCAAGTATCATTAGAGGATACTGAGATGAGCACAATTGATGTGTTGAAAGGCACATGTTGATAGGACAGATGACTTTTTAGCCCGTTTCTAAGGCCAAGGAGCTGTCCCTGCTTGTCTGAGTGTTATGGTAACAAGACAACCTCTGATTGGACAAACTCATATAATTACTTACTAGACCTAAGAAAGATCTGTATGAGCTGGCTCCCTAAATTCTCCAGTGGAAGGTATAGAATTCAGTTTTAAGCATTATTATATTCTCACACAAATGTAGTTGCTTGCATCCAGAGACTAGGAATGCTTGTCTCAACCCTCTGTACTCTTCCTCTAACAAGGACCTGGACCACAGGGGGAAGCTGAGGCATTTGGTTTAATCTTCATCATTTTCTACGCTTAGATAGCATTTAATAGCCAGTCCTATTGACCCATAACTCTCATTACTTTTCCATCTTTCCCATTGCTTTGACTCATCCCACTTCAAAAGGTCTTTACAGGAGAAGGTCTGAAAGCCATTTAGCRAGCTACTGTTAAAGGACAAAATTGCAACTAGGCTAGCATACAGGTAATCACTTCCTAGGGGATGGCATGGATGGGGTGCGACTAGATCTAGCATCAAACCACAGAAGTTTAACTATTGTGGATATTGTTTCCTCAGTGGATAAAACAGATTCTTATTTGAAGATGGAAAAACTGTGCTTCAAAACTGATACTTGACATCATAATTATCTGGCACAGAATTTAACTTATGTAAAAATTTCATGTTATAAACTAGAAAGAGTGTGCTGATAAAAGGAAAGTATGTGATCTTTGACATCATCCAGATGGAGGCATCCTGCAAGAGGATTTTGATGAATGATGGTGATTGGTGATTAGGAAAATTTCTAGTATTAGGATGGTGCCTGCACTATTATAAGGACTTTTTAATAATATGATCAAGAGAGGGTAATAGTAGGAGTGAATATGATCAAAGTACATTGTGAGTGTGTGTGTGTGTATGTGTGTGTGAAGTCATAATGAAATCCATCATTTTGTATAATTAATACATGCTAGCAGAAAATTGAACCATAAGATTATGTTCAGCATGCTACACAGATGGCTCAAAGAGCAACTGGTATCTTAGCCTGCCCTAATAATACAGTGTAGTTTGACTTGGGATTTTTATGTATGCCAATCATAAAGGTCACCCCATAAAAGCAATAAATGTACATGTTCTTGAACTCCAAGAGATGCAGCCTATCAAAGTCCTCAGGGAAGGACCCGAGAACATGAGTATTTAATGCCTAGGTATACTTCAAAGAAAATAATTCACTTCATACTTAACACAATCAACATAAACATTAGTAGAGGGATTATCAACTAATTGGCTGACCCATCTCTTCACTCTATAAAGTGCTCTTTGATTTCTTTACTTAAGACATATATTGAGCTTCTACATATGTTGTTATTGATAATCAATAACAAATAAGGCAAGCCACTGCCTGCCTTTGATAGCTTGCAGTATAGTGAGAATGTCATGGAAATGAGAAGGTGTGTGGTACCTCACAGTGAGGGGGAAGGCCACCTATGATGAGGTTGCAGAGAGGGCTGCAAGCTATATCTGCCAAGGTAACCAAGGAACGCCTCAGTGAGGAGGAAGAAGAATTAGTTTTTTTTTTTTTTAAAGAAGAGATGTTGCTAGGTGGGAAGAAGATGTGCAAGGAAAATTATTCATCAAGAGTCCTGGCCTGGCAACCTTGAACATTGCTGCCATCCTAATCCTAAACTTACATGGAAGTGACATTAAGGGAACAGTCAGAAGATGAAAAGGCATATTGATCAGGGAATGTGGATTTTATATGACACAAGATAAGGTATTCTGCATTTTCTCTGACTGACAATCAGAGTAATGACATGACCAATTTGTTTTGTGAGAAGATAACATTAGTGGCAGGGAAGAGTGTGCAGTATGCATGCCATAATAGTGATGAGGCAAGGAGGAAGATAATAAAGTGTGACAGGTAGACAGCATGGAGGAACACTTTACCCCTGAACCCTTTGCCATTATCCTGCTTTGTAATGATCATTTCCTGTACCTGAGATGTTGGGATGAATTCGAATGTCAYAAAGCTCCCCTTAGCAGTGGTTTTGAAATACACCTACTTAGGTTCTCAGTAAAGTAAATAGGTCTTCATAAACAAAATACTTCATGCTATGCTACTGGATTAGGTTAAAATAAAACCACACTAAACAAATGAAGTAAGTTCAATTTGAGACCCTAGGCAATTTTTCTRAGGCCCTAATTTCAGAGCTATATCAATTCTATTTTTAATTTTTTTCTAGCTTCGATTTCTTCTATTGAAAATAAAAAGTTTCATAACAGATGTTCAATATAGCAATGTAACTGCACAAATGGCATGCAGCACACATGTGTGTGCTTGAGAGAACTTACTGTGGACTTTTAATGATAACATGTCAGTGCACAGCACTCAAGCAAGAGCGGCTGATGACAAGGGAGGCAGCACRGGAATCCTAAATCTGTGAACGTGAAATTCCTCTGAGAAATGAAAGCTGAGGAAAGGAAAAGAAAAGTCGAAATATGATCCTGATACAGCAAGTCCAGGAACCACWCCCTGCTTCCAGACAATGTACCTACCAAACTTAACAGCCCCCAACTCCCCATCTGCACCCAGATAAAGATACTTTCATCTCTGAGCAATAATATGGCTTCTTCCATCCCAAAGAAAAAAATTTACACAATTTCTATGGAAGTGTATCCCACCGTATATCCTAGCAAAAGAATAGAGAGGGGTTGGTCTGGTCTAAACTGGAATCAGATACATGCACAGTAAGAGAAACTGTCCTTCAAGTGAACTTTTAGAGACATTCTCCATTTTAGAATTGTATACATCTTCACAACTGGATATGRCTTTGATTACAATCAGGTGCATCACAGGAAGTAGCATGCAAATTGGAAAAAATGGCTATATCAACCCATCAATCAAAATACTTTATTCTTTTGAACCCAATACCATGAAACCCAAAATGACAACTGAGACTCTTAAGAATCCGCAATTGTGTGGACTGCTGTGAATATTACGAGTGTGACTCTATAMCCTGTTCTATCACATTTCTCAAGATAAAGTTCACTTCCTACATTTGTATGTTTTTTGAGCCTTGATTTTATTTTATTCTTTGGATAAAAGGCTAAGAACTTAGAAACACCCAACCCCAGGAAAGATAACTGGATCAAGACTTCTCACATACAGATGCACAACAAACCATACAATTCAAGGTCTGTCTTTTAAAATAATCATGTTTTACATTATTTCCCTTTTTCTTCTCCCCTTTAAACACATTCATATACTTCTCTTTTCTCTCTTTCAAATTCATGTTCTTTTTTAGTAATTGTTGTTATATACAAATATATATAATATGGATGAATATATATATATTCTTAAATACATACTTGCCAGCCTGTTTAAAGTTATTTGTATGTGTTCTATGTATTTTTAGGCCTGGTCATTTGATATTGGTTAACTAATTTGTACTTCATCCTTAACTACATTCTAAATATTTGTCCTTAAACCCACAGGTAAATGTAGTACTCATCAAGGAAATTTCTCTTAGCAACAGATATAGACCACTAAGGAATGTGGAGCCCAGATCCAGTGTATACTTCTACAAAATAACTTCTATAGCTAAGGCTTAGGAATAAGTTCATGAGACAAGGGAAAAAGATTGGAGAGCAAGAGGATTGTGGTGTCTGCTAGGACCATGTCTCCCAGTGATTCCAGAAGCCATAAAATATTACCCACATGATTGCTTAAACATGAGGAGAGCAAGAGAAACAACAACAGAAGTGCTAAAGTGGACAGACAGATGCCCTTGAAGCCTCAACCTTAGACAAAGAAAGATGTGCAGCTAAGCCACGTTGAGAGCAGAAGTCCTATACTTCTGAATGCACATAAACAATATCTCAGCAAAGTGAAGGGCAATGCAAAAGTATAAAGGAGATAGTTTCCCATTTCCAGTTGCTTTAACAATGTGACTCTGGTCTGCCCCGCCAGACCATTTCAGTAATGTGTGCTAAATGGGAAGTTCTTTAGACACAGTTGTGAAATTAAATTTACTTTCATAGAAAATGGTAACCAACATTGTAAACAAGTGTAGATGGATTGATATCATGTTATTTTGTTCCTTCCTAAAGGTCCTGTGCCTTTTTTGATCAAGAGCAGAATGTACATTCTTCTCATTAGAAAAAGAAATGACACTTGTAACAATCTGAGTTTATAAATCATCACAGAGGAATGCTTCATAATCCCCCACACTGTACATTCTCCACAATGTTCTTAGAAACAAGTAAAAATTTGTAACTGGAGAGATGGCTATAGCAGGCAAAGCTTCATATGCACATAATAACTGAAGTAAGAGGTAAAAAGTCAGGCAAATAGCTAAAGGTTTCTCTTTTTAGCTCATAAGAAAAAGCATCTTTGAAAAAAATAAAGATAATTTTAAAATTCAGATACTTGAAACTACTTTCAAAAGCCAAATACTTTGTYGTATGTATATATTGTGTATGTAACACCAGAATGTCTTCAGTTTAAGGACTTCTTGGGTGTGTGCTTATCTGAGCATAAAGGGCTGCATGACTGTGTYGCCTGTGTGGGTCACATATCATGTCTATTTCCAACACGAGTGTCTGTATATTCCAAATATTTTATTCAGATCAGCAGACTCTGTAGAATGAGTGGCATTCTACCAGGGTATGTAACAGTAGATCTGTTTACAAACAAGGGCCCTCAACACTTCTGAGATGGCAACTGCAGAGAGTTTGTAGTTGATACTTGACCTTCTCTTGCTCTGGTGAATGGCTGCATTGCTGCATTACCCTTCCATCAAGTCTCTCTGCCTTTTACGTTTAATCAGCTCTGGTACTGATAACTGAGTTTTCCCRAGGGAATGAAAGCACCACTGTCTGTCCAGACCCCATCCTCTAGACTAAATATGGCAGATGATAGGAAAGCCAGCAGTCTTGTCAGCCTGCTTTGACCTGCTCAGGGCCTCTGCTCTTCTTGTGACCTCAGACTGTAATGATACTCAGTGGCCTTCAAATTCCAGGGACTTTTGCTTCTTATGAAGGATGATCTTACCAGCATGGTCATTGTATCATAAAGTCCCCGGTCCAACAATCTCCTCCCTGATAACCTTGGCCAGCTTGGTTCTATCTGAGGAGTTGAAAGGCTAGTTATATCTAAAAAGAAAAACAACCAACTTCATTTACACAGAAATTACGGACCAGTGAGTCTACAGAAACACACACTTAACACTCTGAAGTTTTTTCTTTAAGCTCAAACACACAGCTGCTGAATTGCTTAACATTCATTCCCCTGCTGTAAAATGCCAAAAATATCTATTGATTATAGCCATGTTGGGAAGAATGCCATTCTCTTATACATTGATAGGGTGAGTGCAACTTGGGGCACCCTATTTGGATAGCAGCGTGACAATACTTAGCCAAATCTCTTATGTGCCAACATTTTGATTGAAAAATTACACTTCCCAAACTCTTCCCTGTAGGATTCTTAAACATGGACTACCAAAGCTGAGTCTGTATGCAGAGCTACTTTGTATGAAAAGCCCAAATATTAGTTAGATTTTCATTCTGAAAAGTATGACATATTACTTAACACTTTGCACTAGCTATTAACAAAGAGTTGCCAAGGTATTTTACCAAGTTAGAAAATAGCTCTCAAAATGCATTTATATAGTGGGATTGTATTATATAATAGGCAAGTTTGATTTGTTTATAAAATTTCTCTCTCTCTCACACACACACATATATGAGCACACACACACAAAAGACACTAACATGATGTATTCAGTTCTGAGAGGTTAACTACTGTTGGTGGAGTAGGATTAGGACTTTTTAATGTGGCCTGTATGAAATATTGAATTATATTATTTGGATTCAAATAAATATTCATGATACAATATCCCAGGAAAACTAGAGGTATCTTCCCTGAGTTTGTATAGTATAGGGGGATGGAGCTGACCATGTTTCCACTGGAGAGCAGGGTTTTAGATATGCCGTGTGAGTGCCACACACTATAAATGCATTTCCTTACATTGTTTATTTTCCTCCTTGTTCTTTTGGCATTCATAAATACACTGCAAATGTTTTGAGAATGGGAAACGTTCTCTTTGATCCTCAAAGTACTGAAAACCAGGGACGATTTCCAAGTGGAGTGCACATTAGAGATGGATCTTGAAAAATGAGAGTTTGTTAGCTGAAAAGAAATATTCATGCCAGGCCTAAGGTCTGGAAAGTGTAGTAACAAGCCATTTTAGGAAGCCACAGTGAGGCCAAGAGGGTAAGGATGCAAGGCAGTTACAGCACTGTGAGCAGAGCCAGAACAGGCTGCTTCCTCTGCCAAAGCCTTGGCTCCTATGACAAGCTCTGCTGGAAAGCAACATCCTCTTGTACAAGGAGGAGGCTATGAAAGTACACGTGAGTAGGAGCAATAGTGGAAATTGAGTTAAGGAAAATGACAGCTTTCCAGTGATTTCAACCTAGAGGATGTTTATCACTCATGGAGAAAGGGTCACAGGCCTTGAGTAGCTTGCCAGAGAAATGACAAGCTCTGATCTCCTTGTCAGTCTTCCTATCTCCCTCCTCACTCATAAAGCATTCTATATCTGAGCCCTAGGCAGAGACCACAGAAGTAAGTTGGTAATTAGAGTCCAAGACACCCCTGACATTTCCCCCTGTGCTCTTGTGTGCAATTTTAAGTCTTTTACCAAGAGTAAGAGCCTTGCATTGTATGTGGCTGCTCATAACTGATGGACAAGAATTTTCTAGGCTTTGAAGCTGTTGTCCTACTCAAAATGATTTCAGCACACTTTTCCATAGAGCTCAACTTTTGCTTAGCATCCGTTTTATCTGGTTTGCTTCTGTCTTTTGTTTGTCCTCAGACACTTCTCTTTCCCTTAGGCAAGCTGACTTGTTAATGAGGCAGACAAGCCCATTCATTCCAGCACAAAATGTCAGAAAACCTATAGGCTCACACATATGTGAACTACCATTTCTAGGMATATTTCTTCAGGGCCAGACCAATAGTACTTCTTCAAGTGTTCATTCAGTAATTGACTGCCAGGAAAAGAGGAGTCACAAGAGAGAAAGGGGCAGAAGTGGAGAGGAGGGAAAGGGAGGGGAAGACGAGAAGAGAAAGATACAGGAGAAAAGAAAAGTCCCTTTGTTCAGCATTTTCCCAGTTCTATTGTATAAATCCAGTGCCAAATTTAAGCCTACCTGTCAGTGTGCAAAGAAGTAGCCACAAGTCAGTGGAGGAAGACAGACAGAAAAAAAGTAGACAAAGAAACATTGTATGTGTCATGGCAATATGGTTATAAATGCATTGAAGAAATAAGAAAGCAAGGAGTGCTAAGTCCAGTAGGGGAAGGGAAAGGACAAGGCTTCCTTTTTCCAGGGAGTGGGGTGAGGCCCAAAGATAAGCCTAGGAATAAGTTAAAAGGCAAGCAGAATTCTTGCTCAAGAGCGTTTCAGGCCAAAGAGGCTGTATGTGCAAAGGACCTGAGGCAAAACTCCTGCAGACACGTTGGAGGAGGGGATGGAGGGCAGTGCACTGAAGCAAAGGGATTGCAAGCCTCTTCGTTTGGAAGGGGCAGTGCATTGCCTCCACAAATTTGTTCTTTGTTTCCGTTTGCCTTTCCAACAACACCGAAAAATGTTTCTACATGAAAGAACAGTTAACATTATTGCTTTTCATTTTCCTTAGAGAGGAAATGAAGTCTATAGAGATTAAATCAAAGGCTTAATTACAGATCCAAGATTATGATTGGTCTCAGTTTTATATACACTGTAACAAAACCCAGTGCCAGGCAAGTTCCTGCCTGGCCACGAACTGGGTCCGATAACCACATGTTGGCGGCTTCATGTTTTTGTTAAACATCTGCAGTTCTCTATAACAGAAAATGTCCCCCTGCATCCATCAATAGTCGACTTTCAAATTTTTTGATGTGGTTTCTGTTAAACAACCATTTCTTCTGTAGTGAAATTATGATATCATTTGTTTATTTTTTAATGCATCCAACAAATAGACCATAAATTATGTTCCGAAAATTGTTCAGAGAACTAAGATATAGCTGTGGATAAAATGTGTCTGTGTGCTGCCCCCGTGAGTGCTGAAGGCTAGTGGAAGCAGCTAACATGCAACCAGTATTCCGATGACTGCACGTTAGAGCAGAGTGCACCGTGCATGAGAAATTAATGCATGAGAAATTAACCAGACACGAGATGGCTTTATTTAATTTTTCACAAATTGAAGACTTATTAAAAGTGAAACAAAACAGCAACAGCAGTAAATGCTAATAATATAAGCAATAAAACTCCTACATTGATTTGAATTGTAACGCTTACTTTGGAAAAATCAAACATAATGCTAGAAGTTGGGTTGTGGAGCAGCCTGCTGTGGCTGGATACACTTTGCTCTTCAGCATGGGAAGCATTGTTGAGAATGAACATGGGAATTGACATTCACTAGGTGAGAGTCACTGTCTCAGTCAGAATTTGAGGGTAAGTGGAGACTTTTTTAGAGCCTTTCCCCCAGGAGGAGAAAATGTTAGCAGCTGAACATAACTAGAATTCTGGAGACTAATGAGAAGTGTCCCTCCCATTGGAATAACCAGATGTAACTTTTTATTTGTATTTATTTATTTTAGGATGGGTGAGTACTTTGAAGTCACTTCTCATGGTCTTTCTTCTAACCATAATTGCAGTGGGGAAACAATGGGTATCTTGGAATGAAAGAACAACCTCTCTCAGGAGAGCTATCTAGAACACCAGCCTACAAAATGGAACCTTGCCCCCCTTCTGGTCCCTCCTGCCTGTTCCTGGGAAGTACTTGTGGGAAATAACTTATAAGGTTTGCTGGGTTTGGGGATTCAGGCTGAGAAGACTGGGAAACCAAAGGTTTGTCTGGTCACTAGGATCTGATATTCCTCCCCTCGAAGAATTTCTGAGGCAGGATTTGACCTTCTCATTATGTCAAATCCTCAGCCACAGCACCCACACTTCAATGGTCACACCCTGTACTAGTACCACCTGTCAGAGTCAAATCAGTTCTTTCTGCAAGTTAGGACATGCAGCTCACTGTGACTGTTGGACCACCACGGTGCTGAAGGAGCACACTTTTTGTGCTATGGGCATGGAAAACAATGAAGGGCAAAAAAAAAAAAAAAAAAAAAAAAAAAAAAAAAAAAAAAAAAAAAAAAAAAAAAGAGGACAATATAACAGCAGCTAATAGGCAGGAATCTTCTCCTAAACTTTCTAGGGATCCAAGCTAGAGAACTCAGGAGGAAGCAGTAAAAGCAAGATAGGTAAGGGATTAAATAAGCTATTAGGTGGAATGGACCCCAAAATCCATGTCAGTGGTGACAAGGCAAGTATGGATGAAGATTTCCAGGAAGCTGTAGGTTCATTTGAAAAGGCATGCCATAGGTTTGTGTGTCCATTGCATAGAAAGTATGATGGGGCAGTGGGTACTGAGAACTGAATTGAAATATCCCTTGCAGGCTCTTGGAATTGTTTGGAAGGTTGTAGAACCTGTAAGAGGACTCATCCTCTTCACTCATGAGGAAATGAGTTGCTAGGTTGCTCCTTGAGGTTTGGTGCYCTAGCCCTATTTCCTATCATTYGGCTGCTGCTTCCTGGCTATAGATAGAAAGTAACCAGCTCCTTCACATTCCTGTTGTTACTCTTGTCCCTAGTGCTCTTCGCACTATTCCTTCTCTGCTACCATGCTGTTTCTACCTTACTGGACTGTATCCCTGCCCCATTTCCCTTGCCCCTTTTCACTTATTTGATCAGAAAAATAAAATACAAAACAAAATTGAATTAAAAAGCAGCCATGGATATCCTGGTTAGTATGTATTGAAGCCATTAAGTTTGCATCTTAAATTTCCTATACCGAAAGAACTTTTTGAGAAATTAATATTGGAGCTTATTACATCAAAACTCACGATTCAAAAACATCATGAAGATAAAAAGAAAATATAAAAGTGAAGTAGGAAGAAAGGAAGAGAAGGAGGAAAAAAGGAACTGAGGAAAGGAGGAGGAAGTAGTGGAAATAGAAAAAGAGGGAATAAAGGGGGAGAGAATGGGAAGAGAGGAAGGACAGAGGAGAAACAGACACAGACACTGATATTTAAGAAAGACTCCAGGTATTCAGCGTGGACTCCGCTAATCAGAAGTAGAGGATATGCAAAGCCTTCCTTGCCAAGAAACCAACACTGCTGAAATGACAGAGTACATAAACCACAGCCCAGTCAACAGCAGTGTGGGACACCATCCGGCCACACACACAGAAAGCAGGCTCTCTGYACAATGTTATAGAAGTAGAGAATTGCTAATTCTCAGAAAACAGATAGAATCTGGGAGAGAGCTGGGAATTCGAGGAAAGAAATTTCAAATCATTTTAGTTTGTCTAAACCAGATGGAAGAGACATCCTTCTCTAACACAGCAACTTGAGACAAAGCACATGYCTGCAACACAGCAAACATTTGGGTAGGGAATAAACTGGGGTGCATGTCCTGGGAAGCAATGTTACTGTAACCTGTGATCTTCTATCAGCAKGTAGCAGGGTGCTCATCATCAGCTGACCTCCTCAGTAGCCGGCCAGTTGGCTGGRTATTTCTCAGTGAGGGTGGCCTCATTCCAGGGTTAGAATAGTCCATAGTATGGAACTTCCAGTTCTGGAATTTTACATGTGAAGATTTGATGGCCCAATTGAAGCTTGCTAGTTGGTGGCTGTAAGCATTCCTCACATTAGATTAGCCAGGACCATGGCCTAGAGAGTGAACTGTTTTCCCCATCTCTGTAGCATAAACTTTACCCCAGGCCTATGAAGAGATGATTTAAATCCAGTCTAAAGAGGGGATATGTTAGCCTAGGTGCTGGTAGATTAAGGTTAGGTAAGTTGGGAGGATACACCACACCCAGTGCTGGGGAGGGGGTTGGTAGTTATCTGTTGTTCTATATTCTAATGTACTCTGATCACACGACTGACTTTCCGTCCCCACATTTTTTCCTTGTACAGAACTGTTTGTAATAGAAGTTTGCAATGAATTCTCATAATTTCCATTGTGTGAGATGYGATCTCTGGAGCTACCCCTTACTGAATTCCTCTACAGTCTCTCCAGGAYGCAGTCAGCTCCACCGCATTTCTTCACATTTGATACCCACTCTGCTTAAAGATAAAGATGCTGCTTTTTTGGCACTTGGAGTTGTCTGTAGGAATGGAATCTTCAGTTCTTTAGCATTTGACACAACACCATATGCCTTTTCCAGAATTTCCTAGCGTTCAACTGCTGTTCAATTGGTGTCTTTTCCACAAGCTAAGTGCTAAGCTTGAAATTATAGATTTGGTAATAATTCTATTTCTTCCATCTTTTTAYAGAAACAGAACCATTTTTATAATAACTTCTGTGTATGGGCATTTGAAATCAAAAGTTTAAAAATATGTTTTTTATTTTCTAGATCAAGTGGACACTAGCAGGRGCCAGAAACTGTCTTCAGAACAAACAAAAATTGCTTATGGTCATTATTGGAATATTTACTTGTTCTGACAAAAATGTCTATTATCTTATAGATTTTTAATTATCTTCATAAAGTACTTTTTTAATACATAAAATATTTTAGACATGCACTTCAATTCCCCTTTCACATTTTATGCTTTGGAGATCTTTTTAAGTTACACATTATGAACATATATTCAGTGCTGAAACCAATATTTAAATTCACTTAATGCTTTTATTTTGTCCAACCATTAAATGCCAGCATTCTTAGTGGAATTCTAATAATGTTATAATTATTATTCTACTATTACTAGTATTATACTGCTATACTACTAGAATTACTATTATATTATTACCAAAGYGAATAACTTCCATGACTTTACTGATATTCCAAATTTATTTTATTCAAATAAGGAATTAACTGATTATGATCAACAGACATGCTGGAGTGTTAATCTATTTCTAAGAGGTGCTATAGAATGATAGAGTTATTCTTCTCTGATATACTTCTTAAGGAATCAGAACAACAATACATTATTAAGTTTCTGAACTCTTTTTTTCCTGTCCATTTCCAAGCCTGATCTAATAACTGGGAACTTATAAAAAAAGATATATTTTGTGTAATTTAATAAATACAAAAGACACCTGAATACTTCCTATTATTGATTCTGGTGATCAACCTAAAAGCATCTCTAAACCAAGCTTATGGTCTGAAAGTATACGGAATGAGTGCAACTGTGTGCTGCCTCTCCCATGCCCTACCCCCAGCATTGTGCTGAGGTACTAACCCTTGAAGGTGTGATGGTGTGCTTATTTGTAAAGGAATCCTTATTAATGCAATTTTGTTAAAATGTTAATGTAAGGCCATTCAGGATTGAGGCAGGTACTGAACCTAACAGTGTCCTTGTAAGACAAGAAGACGGTAGGCAGAGAGATAGAGAAAGGAAGGGGGTTCTATGTTGATGACTGGAGTGAAATAGCTTTAGAACAAGTAAGGCTAAAGAAAACCAAAGAAGGTCAAGCAATGCTTAGGATGTCTAGATGGCTGACATCACAATGATAAAGGAGTAGAAGTACTGACAACCTATGCTCAGTGTCCTGCCTGTTTCTGGGCTCTGTGTTGGGAAGGACAGTNAAAAACTATTGCAGGGGGCTGTGCCTGAATGTTCCTCTACTAGTGGCTGCAAGGAAACAATATGAGGACTCAAAGAGATAAGGGAAAAAATGTCTGGTTAAGGAATTCTGTTGAAGAAGATTGAAGTGCTTAAGCAAGAGTGTCACCTTTGCACCCAGAACCTAGAAAAGATAAGGCTGCAGGATGTATATGGCCCACATGAGCCTGTGGGTCAGCCAGTGACACATAGCAAGCCATATGGGATTAACCTAAAAATAGGCAGACCTGGGAAATAAAATTGAAATCCATTATACGGATTTTATTTTCCCATGTCTGTGGGTCAAGCAGCCTGAGAAATCACATGGATGCCAAGAATGCAAAAGGTAGCTGTGGGGGACGATCTCTGGACAGGAAACTCCCAAAGAAGAGCGGAGCGAGAGCCTCTGGGTGTGCCAGCTATAGTATGCACTCTGTAGKCTCAACATGACATGTGGATAAATATAAGCAGGCATGAAATCAGACACTTAAACCATGAAATTTGTTGACTGATGATTTCCACAGTCTCCCATCAGGCAGGGACATCAGGGTGTAGCCTCAAGGTTCTAGCTCTTAACTCTGGAAAGAACCAGATAATTGGCTGTATTCTGTTTAGTGAGGGACAACTGGTTCAAATTTAACTSAAGATTGAAAATGGGTTCTGCCTTTTGACTGGCTATTGGCAGTTCTTTGACCCTTCTTCTTCCATACATGCTGCTCAGTTTTCTTAGTCTCCATGCCTTCTGCAAGCCTTCAGGAAGAACTGTTTGCTGTATTTGTACACAGCATATTCAGTGTCACACACTGGCAAAAAAAGACTCCCTAAAAACAGTTGTTGCCACAGTCTGACAAATCCACAGAAGTAATGTTTTTAGAGGGACAAGTCACCCCTAACTAGTTTAAGAAAAAAAATACAGTATTGCTCAGCAGTTAACAATCCTCAGAGAGTCAGTYTTTCCACTCTACATTTTCCACATTCTAAACAGAAACACAAAAGGGAAGAAAAACATACAAACAACAACAAAACAGAGATAACCACAAAACTGCAAAATCTGATTTCTAAGTAGTTTCCAAAAAGTTCAGTAGAGAGACTTGCCTCTCTCTACTGTTAAGCTGTCTAGTTCTGTCTATGGACTAGAAAACCTCTGGGCAGAGGTTAGCAGATATAATTTTATAAGTGGTCATTTTCATGMTTACATTGGGGCTATATTATGTAAAGGACAGGGAGGAAAGTAATATTTGAATCTCCATCTTTTATTCTGATTTCTATTTTGRATGGCAAGAGAACCCAGTTGAAGACATAAGATACAAAAGAAGTTTTCTGAAGACCTTACCCCTTCTAAACCAAGATACCATCATTACTTGAGCACCAGATGCCACAAGCAACTGCGTTTGCCTCACCCATGCCCATTTATTAGTTTTCCCAACAAATGATTTGTCTTACTNAAATAAGGAATTAACTGATTATGATCAACAGACATGCTGGAGTGTTAATCTATTTCTAAGAGGTGCTATAGAATGATAGAGTTATTCTTCTCTGATATACTTCTTAAGGAATCAGAACAACAATACATTATTAAGTTTCTGAACTCTTTTTTTCCTGTCCATTTCCAAGCCTGATCTAATAAYTGGGAACTTATAAAAAAAGATATATTTTGTGTAATTTAATAAATACAAAAGACACCTGAATACTTCCTATTATTGATTCTGGTGATCAAYCTRAAAGCATCTCTAAACCAAGCTTATGGTCTGAAAGTATACGGAATGAGTGCAACTGTGTGCTGCCTCTCCCATGCCCTACCCCCAGCATTGTGCTGAGGYACTAACCCTTGAAGGTGTGATGGTGTGCTTATTTGTAAAGGAATCCTTATTAATGCAATTTTGTTAAAATGTTAAYGTAAGGCCATTCAGGATTGAGGCAGGTACTGAACCTAACAGTGTCCTTGTAAGACAAGAAGACGGTAGGCAGAGAGATAGAGAAAGGARGGGGGTTCTATGTTGATGACTGGAGTGAAATAGCTTTAGAACAAGTAAGGCWRAAGAAAACCAAAGAAGGTCAAGCAATGCTTAGGATGTCTAGATGGCTGACATCACAATGATAAAGGAGTAGAAGTACTGACAACCTATGCTCAGTGTCCTGCCTGTTTCTGGGCTCTGTGTTGGGAAGGACAGTYGACCTTGGGACAAAGAACAAACATTTGCCAGCTGTCAAAGGAGCAGCAGGAGCCACAAAAGAAACTCTCCTCCCAGTGTCTTGCATGAAAGTTATGGCTTTTGACAGCCAGAGCCTAGAATAAGATGAAATCTGAAACAAAAGGTAGAAATTAGCCTTTAAAAGCTACCATAACAACCACAAACAGCTGGTTTGACAGTGCTTCCCTGACTGGTCTTAAGCTTCACGTTATTGCTTGTCATCATTTAACCAATCAAAGCCAAGATAGTTTGTCAGTAAGCTGGGACATGCTTGAGGCTTCCCCACATTGTCTTCACAAAACTCTAGGTAAGAATAAGGTGTCTCTACATTTTGGTCTTCCTTCTTCTTAGACTTCATATTGTCTCTGAATTGAATCTTGGATATTCTGAACTTTTTGGCTAATATTCACTAATCAGTGAGTCCATACTGTGTTTGTTCCTTTGTGACTGAGTGACCTCACTCAGGATGATATTCTCAAGTTCCATCTATTTGCCTGCTAATTTTATGAAATCATTGTTTTTAATAGCTGAGTAGTATCCCATTGTGTAAATGTACCATATTGTTTGTATCCATTCCTCTGTTGAGGGACATTTGGGTTGTTTCCATCTTCTGGCTATTATAAATATGGCTGCTATGAACAAAAGTGGAACATGTGTCCTTATTACATGTTAGAGCATCTTCTGGGCATATACCCAGGAGTAGTGTAGCTGGGTCTTCAGACAGTACTATGTCCAATTTTCTGAGGAACCACCAGACTGATTTCYAGAGTGGTTGTACCAGCTTGTGATGATCAGTGTGAAGAGAGACCCTTGGGCCTGAGAGTGTTCAGTGCCCCAGTGTAGGGGAATGCCAGGGCAGGAGAAGAGGAATTTCCTGTTGTGATGGTGGGGGAGCACCCTCATAGAGGCAATGGGAGGGGGATGGGTAAGGGGGNCAAGAGAACCCAGTTGAAGACATAAGATACAAAAGAAGTTTTCTGAAGACCTTACCCCTTCTAAACCAAGATACCATCATTACTTGAGCACCAGATGCCACAAGCAACTGCGTTTGCCTCACCCATGCCCATTTATTAGTTTTCCCAACAAATGATTTGTCTTACTCCTCAGAGGGTTGAATGTGGTTGATGGACAAACACAAGAATGAATAAGCCGGTGAGCAGGTTGAATGACTTCTTTAGAAATACATAAAGTTAGCAGGTAAAGCCACTCCATCTCAAATACCTGAAAATAGTCATACATTATGGGTTTTAAGAATAAGGAATGTATCCTCTGCTTGTTCARCTTGGAGGAGATAAAAATTYCACATTCATTTGAAAAGTGTTCTGAGACTGGCCCAGCCTAATAGGAGCAATTCATTCAGATGAGAAAGAAAATAATTATTTTCCATGGAGTGTCTCAAAAGTAGACAGAACTAAAAAAAAAAAAAAATTGATCTAGGAGCCCAGACAAGTTTCAGGGTTAATATTTTCTGTATGTCTAGATTTAGGTGCAGTAAGATTCAGGCTTCACAATTCTCTGTTGTTTATTTCAAATGTCCTTACTGTCAGTTATTCCTCCCCAATGGTCTCCTCAGCCCTACCTTCCAACCCTTCCCCATTCAGACCTTTGTCCCTGTCATTTCCCCTTTCCCTTCATATCACCTGTGTCCTGATATCCCCATGTGTGAATGCGCATCCCATATAAGATATTATAATATGTATTTATTAATAATTATTATCAACAACAAGATCAACAATTAATAGTATATAATTAATGGTATATTAACAAATATAGTAATTAGTATTTAATTAGTATATTAATTAATATTTAATGTAATTATGGAGATATAAGTGTTTGTACACACACATGCACATATATATGTATATAAACTTTTACACATTCACAAGCACATGCACATTTGTATATAAGAGTGTAATTAGTGATTCCCTAACACAGTAAGRGTTTAATTGGTGCTACCCTAACACAGTTGACAAGGCTTGTTCTGGAAACTATCTTGTGTCAAAAAAAGTTTTTTCTAAAGTTGATCTGGGAAAAAATAAAAAAWTTTCCTTTGTTGAACATTACATTAATCAATTCTGAGTAGAAAATAAGTTTATAGCTCAAAAAAGAGAGGGAGAAGATGARGAGKAGGACKAGAAGGAGAAAGAAGAAAAGTTACTTAAAATTGCAGAGTTGTTAAAGAAAAATCTCAAATGACTGACATCTATGTAAGTGACRTGGAGACATATAACCTTGCAGAATAAAAGGTTGGCTTACTCTAGATAAGCATTAAAG
>BDUI01017221.1:7230-17325 GCA_002335545.1 Apodemus speciosus
TATGTTCATAGCAGCCTTATTTATAGTAGCCAGAAGCTGCAAAGAACCCAGATGTCCCCCAATGGAGGAATGGATACAGAAAATGTGGCATATTTACACAGTGGAATACTACTCAGCAATTAAAAATAATGAATTCATGAAATTCTTAGGCAAATGTTTGGAACTGGAAAATATCATCCTAAGTGAGGTAACCCATTCACAAATGAACACACATGGAATGCAGTCACTGATAAGTGGATATTAGCCCAGAAACTCTGAATACCAAGATGCGATTCACATATCAAATCATTCCTAAGTAGAAGGTAGGACAGGGCCCTGGTCCTGCAAAGGCTTGATTCAGCCATGTAGGGGAATACCAGGACTGGGAAGTGGGAGGGGGTTGATTGGGGAACGGGTGGAGGAAAGGGGACTTACGGGATTTATGGGGATGGAGGAACCAGGAAAGGGGAAATCATTTGGAATATAAACAAGGTGCCATGGTAGCCCCAATAGATTCTGTAAGACAGAGTTCTACAGACTGAGGCCAAAAATGCCTCTTGGGGCCTGTGGAACTCCCCCAATATAGAAGGAGCAATTTTTCACTTGGCAATTTATTTTCCTTCTAAACTTCCTTGTTTTCCTGGTAGCCTGAGACCGAATAAATTCAAGAGAGTAAATTGTAACCCATTCTTTGAAGTAATATTACTGGCCAAAAACCTCTTTTCTTAGAATACTGTAACGCTTTCCTTTAGTCACATTTACCCCCCAAGATTAAAAAGTGTATCTCATTGAAAATATGAAACAATGAGTAGAATTTTTCCGGGAATTCTAAAAGTATAAGTTCCTTTTGTTATCTGACTCTCATGCAATAGTCCTCGCAGGACACATGGATGTTGGGCCTAGTCTTAGACAAAAGGCTCAGGTTAGAAGATATTTACATCTGAAGAACCTTGTACTGTGCCCTTGCTGGACAGGTGGGTGTTGGGCAAGTTAAATTTACATTTGAGTTAGTGCAAAGCTCAGATCTTCCTCAATGGAAGCTTATAGGAACTGCCTTTTGTCTTGCAGACCCCACCTAGGGAGTTTCTGGCCAAAACAACATTCTTGGCTTATCCAGGTGTAGTTCAGGTTGCAGTTCCAACTTATGAAATATTGATGAGGCAATGTGGAACTTAGGAAGGCATTGGAATTTGGCCTGCCTACTCCATACAAAATCATACGAAACTTCAAGTTTTACAGACGAAAGCTAGGTGTCAGGTAAAGTTTACTCACAGAGACTCATTTAGACTAAGATTGATATTGTCTGTGTTTGAGCTTCGAAATTTGTTACTCGAGAAATGTTTTACCTGGTTGATTTTACATTTCCTTGTGCCAAATGGTTATGCTAATTATTCCTTGCACCTGCTTTGCTTGATACATCTTTTGATATGTAAATGTCAAAACCTCATGCTCAAAAACTCCTGTTTGAGAGAAAGAATACACACTCAGAACTTAAACCATCTCTGTGTCCAGTGTTTGTGTCATTTTCACCGAATCTGTATCTTCCTGTGCCAGAGGGATCCTGTTTTTCCCACGACAACAATCCCTGGCAGGGTTTGGTCCTCGGCACAAGGAATATAGAAAATAAATAAATAAAAAAGTTTGAAAATAAAAAAAACTGCGAAAAAGGGAAAAAAAGAAGCTAGCCACCAAAAAACCAAACAACCCAATCAAAAAATGGGATATAGAACTAAACAGGAAATTCACAACCGAGGAATCTTGAATGGCTGAGAAACACTCAAAGAAATGTTCAAAGTCCTTAGTGATCAGAGAAAAGCAAATCAAAATGACCCTGAGATTCTGCCTTATACCAATCATAATGGCAAAGAACAAAACCTCAGGTGACAACACATGCTGGAGAGGATGTGGAAAAAGAGGAACACAACTCCATTGATAGTCGGATTGCAAACTGGTACAACAGCTCTAGAAAGCAATCTGGATGCTCCTCAGAAAATTAGAAATAGACATACCTGAAGACCCAGCTATACCACTCTTGGGAATATACCCAAAAAATGACCCACCATGCCACAGGGGTACATGTTCCACTATTTTCATAGAGACCTTGTTTGTGATAACCAGAAGCTGGAAACAACCCAGATGTTCCATGACAGAAGAGTAGATACAGAAAATGTGGTTCATTTACACAATTGAATACTACTCCGCTATTAAGAATGAGAACATCATGAGTTTCACATGCAAATGGATGGACATATAATCCTGAGCAAGGTAACTCAGACCCAAAAGGACATGCATGGCATGTACTCATTAATAAGTGAATATTAGCCAAAAAAGTACAGAATACCCAAGATACAGTCCACAGAACTCCAAAATGTCAAAAAGCTGAGGGTCCCAAGTGAGGACGCTCCAGTCCCACTTGGGAGGGAAAAAGAAGCAATCACAAATGGGGAGGGAAGAACCTAGGAAGGAAAGTGAATGGGGTGGAGGGGATCCTGATCTGGTATTAGGTGAGGGAAAAGGACTGAAGCCCTGAGGACCAGCAGAAAGGATGGAAACAGGCAACCTTAGAAGGCAGGAGGATTGGGGGACCCTCGAGAAGGCATCAGAGACCTGGGAGATGAGAGACTCTCAGGACTCAAAGATGAAATGTCTGACAGTAGGGAGAGGGAACTTATAGAGCCTACCGCCAGCAGGAAGACAGGTCATCAAATGAGGGAGAGGGTTGCCATCCCACAGTCACAACTATGACCCATAAATGTTCCAGTCTGTAAGAACTGCAGGGATGGAAATGGAGATGAGCCTGAGGAAAAGATCATCCAGCAATAGGCCCAAAGTGGAATCCAGCTCAAGGGAAGATCCCAAGGCCTGACACTATTTCTGAGGCTATGGAGTACTCACAAAAATGGACCTAACATGACCACACTCCGGAAGACCCAACGAGCAGCTGAGAAAATCAGATGAAGATATTTGAATGCAACTAATGGACAGAAGCTGCTGACCTCGGTGGTTGAATTAGGAAAAGGCTGGAAGAAGCTAAGGAGGAGGGTGACCCTGTAGGAAGATCTTTCAAACACTGGACCACCAACCAGGAAGCATGCGCCAGCTGATATGAGGCGCCAAACACATATACAGCAGAAGACTGCAGGGTTTGGGTTCAGTCAGAGAATATGCAAGACCTGGAGGCCCGAGGGACTATAAAGGTCTGGTTGGGTGAGGTGTTGGAGATGGGGACAACCTCATAGAGAGAGGGGGTGGGGAGGATGTATGGGATGTGTCACAGTTAGAGGCCATGGGGTGGGGCTGAATAAAAATCTGGAGTATAAATAAATAAATAAAAGACAAAAAATAGAGGATGGCCTTGTTGGACATCATAGGGAGGAGAGGCCCCTGGTCCTGGAAAGGTCCAATGCAGCAGTGTAGGGGAATACCAGGACAGGGAAGTGGGAGAGGGTTGATTGGGGAACATGGGGAGGGGAGATGGCTTATGGGACTTTTGGGGGGGACCAGGAAAGGGGAAATCATTTGAAATGTAAATAAAGAATATATCTAATAAAAAAGACAAAAAATAATAAAAATTTAAAAAAGGAAAGAAATCAAAAAGGGAGACAACCCTGGAGATAGGAAACCTAGGAAAGAGATCAAGAGTCATAGACAGATGCAAGCATCACTTACAGAATACAAGAGATAGAAGAGAGAATCTCAGGTGCAAAAGATACCATAGAAAACATTGACACAACAACAGTCAAGGAAAAATGCGAAATGCAAAAAGCTCCTCACCCAAAACATCCAAGAAATCCAGGACACAATGAGAATAATTTTGTTGAAGATATTCACTGGCTCTTTAAGTTGCGAATAATAGGTATAGAAGAGAGTAAAAATTCCCAACTTAAAGGGCCAGTGAATATCTTCAACAAAATTATTGAAGAAAACTTCCCTAACTTAAAGAAAGAGATACCCATGAACATACAAGAAGCCTACAGAACTCCAAATAGATTGGACCAAAAAAAGAAATTCCTCCCTTTATGTAATAGTCAAAACACCAAATGCACAAAACAAAGAAAGAATATTAAAAGCAGTAAGGGAAAAAGATCAAGTAACATATAAAGGCAGAACTATCAAAATTACACCAGACTTATCAGCAAAGACTATAAAAGCCAGAAGATCCTGGGCAGATGTCATAGAGATGCTAAGAGAACACAAATGCATGCCCAGGCTACTATACCCAGCAAAACTCTCAATTACCATAGATAGAGAAACCAAGATATTTCATGACAAAAACAAATTTACACAATATTTCTCCACAAATCCAGCTGTACAAAGGATAATGGAAAGAAAAGTCCAACACAATCAGGGAAACTACACCCTAGAAAAAGCAAGAATGTAATCTTCTTTCAATAAACCCAAAAGAAGAGAATCACACAAACATAATTGCACCTTTAACAACAAAAATAACAGGAAGCAAGAATCATCGATCTTTAATATCACTTAACATCAATGGACTCAGATGCACAATAAAAAGACATAGACTAATGGATTGGATACATAAACAGGACCCAGCATTTTGCAGCATACAGAAAACACACCTCAGTGACAAAGACAAACAATACATCAAAGTAAAAGACTGGAAAAAAATCTTTCAAGGAAAATGGTCCCAAGAAACAAGCTGGAGTAGCCATTCTAGTGTCCAATAAAATAGACTTTCAACCAAAAATTATCAAAAAAAAAAGGTGGGGGAGGACACTACATTCTCATCAAAGAAAAATCTACAAAGAGAAAGAAACTCTCAATTTTGAACATCTATGCCCCAAATGCAAGGGCACCCACATTTGTAAAAGAAACGTTTACAAAAGCTCAAAGCACACATCGCATCTCACACAATAATAGTAGGAGACTTCAACACTCCACTCTTACCAATAGACCAATCATGGAAATAGGAACTAAACAGAGACACAGTGAAACCAACAGAAGTTATGAACCAAATGGATTTAACAGATATCTGCATAACATTTCAACTTAAAACAAAAGAATATACCTTCTTTTCAGTACCTTATGGTACCTTCTCCAAAGTTGACCACGTAATCATTCACAAAACAAGCCTCAACAAATAGAAGAAGATTGAAATAATTCCATGCATCCTGTCAGATCACCACGGACAAAGGCTGGTCATCAATAACAACAAAAACAACAGAAAGCACACATACACATGGAAGCTGGACAACTATCTACTCAATGATAACTTGGTCAAGAAAGAAATGAAATAAATTAAAGCCTTTTTAGAATTTAATGAAAATGAAGGCACATACCCAAACTAATGGGATACAATGAAGGCAGTGCTAAGAGGAAAACCCATAGCTCTGAGTGCCTCCAAAAAGAAACTGAAGAAAGCATACACTAGCAGCTTGACAGCACACTTGAAAGCTCTAGAACACAATGAAACAAATACACCCTAGAGGAGTAGATGGCAGGAAATATCAAACTCAGGGATGAAATCAACCAAGTAGAAACTAAAAGAACTATACAAAGAATCAATAAACCAGGACCTGGTTCTTTGAGTAAATCAACAAGATAAATAAACCCTAAGCCAGACTAAACAGAGAGCACAGAAACAGTATCCAAATTAACAGTGATAAATGAAAAGGGCAACATAACAACAGAAATTGAGGAAATTCAAAACATTATTATATCCTACTACAAAAGCCTATGCTCAACAAAACTGGAAAATCTAGATGAAATGGAGGATTTTCTAGACAGATATAAGGTACTAAAGACATCCCCAGGACCCAATGGTTTTAGTTCAGAATTCTACCAGATCTTCAAAGAAGACCTAATACCAATATTACTTGAACTATTTCATAAAATAGAAACAGAAGGAACTCTACCCAATACATTCTAGGAAGCCACAGTTACACTGATACCTAAAGCACACAAAGACCTAAGAAAGAAAGAGGACTTCAGACCATGAATATTGATGCAAAAATACTCAGTAAAATTCTTGTAAACCGAATCCAAGAATACACCAAAATAAGCATTCACCATGATCAAGTAGGCTTCATCCCAGGGATGCAGTGATGGTTCAATATATGGAAATCCATCAATATAATCTACTATATAAACAAACTCAATGACATGATCATTTCATTAGATGCTTAAAAAGCATTTGACAAAATTCAACACTCCTTCATGCTAAAAGTACTGGAGATATCAGGAATTCAAGGTCTATACCCAAATATAATACAAGCAAACCAATAGGAAACATCAAACTAAATAGAGAGATACTTGAAGCAATCCCACTAAAATCAGGGATAATACAAGGCTGCCCACTCTTCCCCTATCTAAATATAGTATTTGAAGAACTAGCCAGAGCAATTAGGCAACAAAAGGAGGTCAAAGGGATACAACTTAGAAAGGAAGAAGTCAAAATATCACTTTTTGCAGATAATATGATAGTATACTTAAGCAACCCCCCCCCAAAAAAAGCCATGAGAAAACTACTATAGCTGATAACTTCAGCAAAGTGCCTGGATACAAAATTAACTCAAACAAATCAGTAGCTTTGCTTTTCTCAAAGGATAAGCAGGCTGAAAAAGAAATTAGTGAAATGACAACCTTTACATTAGTCACAAATAATATAAAATATCTTGTCGTGATGGTAAACAAGAGAAAGATCTGTATGTCAAGAACTTCAAGTCCCTGAAAAAAAATCAAAGAAGACCTCAGAAGATGGAAAGTTCTCCCATGCTCTTGGTTGTGATCATAAAAAGAGAAATAGGTGTTAAGAATATGTTCTATGGGGTGTGGTGACATGTGGGGGTAGGGGGTGCCTTAGCAGGCCCATGCAGAGGTATCCCTTTCCCCCGAGGGACCAGCCACACAACAGTATAGCATAGAATAGAGTTTATTCAGGGCATGGGGAGGGGGTTAAGAGGGCAGTAGAGGCAGAGAAAGGCAGAGAGAAGGAGAGAGTAGAGAAGTAGAGGCCAGCCATGACCACATGGAAAGAGGGGGACGGGAACAGGGAGAGAGGGGGAGCAAGAGGGCCATAGGCAAAAGAGTAAGAGAACAAGAGAATAAAAGAGTAAGGAGGGGCCAAGAATCCCCCTTTATAGTGAGACAGGCCTGCATGGCTATTGCCAGGTAACTGGGGAGGAGCATACCTGGCTGTTGCCAGGTAACTGTGGGGATGGAGTCCAGACGAGTACCAACAGGCAGGATAAACATAGCAAAAATGGCCATCTTACCAAAAGCAATCTACACATTCAATGTAATCCGCATCAAAATTCCAACTCAGTTCATCACAGAAATAGAAAGAGCGATTCTGAAATTTATCTGAAATAACAAAATCCCAGGATAGCAAAAACCATTCTCAACAATAAAAGAACTTCTGGGGGAATCAACATTGCTGACCTCAAGCTATACTACAAAGCAATCATGACAAAAAAAACTGCATGGTATTGGTATAGAGACATGCAGGGACATGGAATAGAATTGAAGACCCAGAAGTGAACCCATACACCTATGGTCACTTAATCTTTCACAAAGGAACTAAAACCATCCAGTGAAAAAATGATAGCATTTTCAATGAATGGTGCTGGTTTAACTGGCAGTCAACTTGTAGAAGGAAGCAAATTGATCCATTCTTACCTCTGTGTACAAAGCTTAAGTCCAAGTGAATCAAGGACATCCACATAAAACCAGATATGCTGAATCTAATAGAAGAAAAAGGGGGAAAGAACCTCCAACACATTGGCACAGGGTAAAATTTCCTGAACAGAACACCAATAGCTTATGCTCTAAGATCAACAATTGACAAATGGTACCTCATAAAATAGCAAAGCTTCTGTAAGGCAAAGGGCACTGTCAATAGGACAAAACAGCAACCAACAGATTGGGAAAAGATATTGAACCCTACATCCAACAGAGGGCTAATATACAAAAAACTCAAGAACTTAGACTCCAGAGAACCAAATAACCCTATTAAAAATGGGGTACAGAGCTAAACAGAGAATTCTCAACTGAGGAATATCGAATGGCTGAGAAGCACCTAAAGAAATGTTCAACATCCTTCGTCAACAGGGAAATGCAATTCAAAACAACCCTGAGATTTCACCTCACACCAGTCAGAATGGCTAAGATCAAAAACTCAGGTGACAGTCAATGCTGGAGAGGATGTGGAGAAGGAGGAATACTCCTCCATTGCTGGCGTGATTGCAAGCTGGTACAACCACTCTAGAAATCAGTTTGGTGGTTCCTCGGGAAATTGGACATAGTACTACCTGAGGACCCAGCTATACCACTCCTGAGCATAAACCCAGAAGGTGCTCCAACATGTAATAAGGACACAATAGCAGCCTTATTTAAAATAGCCAGAAGCTGGAAAGAACCCAGATGTCCCTCAACAGGGTAATGGATACAGAAAATGTGGTACATTTACACAATGGAGTACTACTTAGCTATTAAAAACAATGAACTCATGAAATTCATAGGCAAATAGATGGATCTAGAAAATATCATCCTGAGTGAAATAGCCCAATCACAAAAGAACACACACAGTATGCACTTACTGATAAGTGGTTATTAGCCCAGAAGCTCGGAATGCCCAAGATATAATTCATAGACCACATGAAGCTCAAGAGGAAGGAAGATCAATGTGTGGATGCTTCAGTCCTTCTTAGAAGGGGGAACAAAATACTCAAAGGAGGAAATATGGAGACAAAGTATGGGGTAGACACTGAAGAAAATGCCATCCAGAGACTGCCCCACCTGGAGATCCATCCCATATACAGTCACCAAATCCAGACACTATTATGGATGCCAAGAAGTTCTTGCTCACGGGTGCCTGACATAGCTGTCTGCTGAGAGGCTCTACCAGAACCTGACAAATACAGAGGTGGGTGCTCTCAGCCAACCATTGGACTGAGCATAGGGTCCCCAATGGAGGAGTTAGAGAAAGAGCTGAAGGAACTGAAGGGGTTTCTATCCCATAGGAAGAACAATATCAATCAACAAGACACCCCCCCCCAGAGCTCCCAAGAACCTAACCACCAACCAAAGAGTTCACATGTAGGGACTCATAGCTCCAGCTCCATCTGTAGCAGAGGATGGCCTTGCCCAGCATTAGTGGGAGAAGAGGCCTTTGGTCCCATGAAGGCTTGATGCCCCAGTGTAGGGGAATGGCAGGGTGGGGAGGTGGGAGTGGTTGGGCGGGTAGGGGAACACCCTCATAAAAGCAGGGGAGGGAGGATGGGATAGGGGGTTTCTGGAGGGGAAACCAAGAAAGGTTATAACACTTAAAATGTTAATAAAGAAAAAATAAGCATTAAATCTAAACATATTTCTCAGAATATATGCAAATGATCATGAAAAGAATTTGAAAAAATATTCAATATACCTAATCATAAAAAAGTGCAAATCACAATAGAATATCACCTCACCAGGGTATGAAGGACAATTATCAAAAAGACAAAAAAAGACAATTACCTGGCACAAGAAATGCCATGATCATGAAGGCAGGTTACCCATAGCAAGGCTTATACATTGTATTCAGAATGTGCTGACTCCCTGCAATTTCTCCAACTGCTGAGAAATTTTACTGCATATTTTATGGTAATGGGGAGATTGAGTTTGTGCTCTTCTAATCACGGGAGGGGAACAAGACTAAAGATAACAAGTGTCTGTGTATGTAGAGAAAAGGGAACCCTTGCATAACACTGGTTACAAACAAATTAGGACAGCTATTAGGGAAAACAGTATGAATGTTCTTTTAAAAATGTGTTGGAAATGGAGAGCTGAATATGATACTTTGTTATCTGCACAAAAATGTATAGGATTAAAAGTTAAATTTTGTGTTTTTTAAAAAATAAATAGCAAAAAATGCACATACATATTTGCATGTTTGAGCATGGAAACCCGTAGACAATTATTCAATTGCAAACTTTTGTTTACTTTTTTGTATTTTTATAGCTTCACTACAAATGAATTATATTTGCAATTGTAATGGCAGAGAAATTTTTACATTAATAGGAGAGTGGTTGGTGTAATTAAAAACGGAACACAGGCAAGCGGTCACCACCTGAGCGGAAACCAACTTGCTCGGGGTCTGGGGACTCTGGCCCGGGTCCT
>BDUI01017237.1:9986-20576 GCA_002335545.1 Apodemus speciosus
TGTGTGTGTGTGTGTGTGTGTGTGTGTGTGTGTGTGTGTGTGTGTTGGTATGACTTAAACCCAGGGTCTCACATGCTTGGAAACCCTGATACAGTACCCTCAAGTCGTAGTTTTCTGAAAATTTATTTAGAACTTATAAATTTATTTCCTTAAGAGATAGTGATCAGTAGGGTTTCTTTTTCTCAGTTGTTTTTTTTCCATTTCTTTTGGTACTGCCTTTGCTAGCAAGCTTACTTATTAAAGTGAACTGGGAAATACTTTATAGTTTTCTGGAAGAACATTATGGTTTGAATGTCTTCCCCAAGAAGAATGGCTTGGCCTTAGTTCCCAGTCCTCCAGTGTTAGGAGGTGAGGTGTAGGTAGTGCTTGCGTCATGAGGATTCACTCCAACAAATGGATTAAATGACAGTTAGAAAAGGCTTGAGGCTGTGCATTCAGAGCTCTGCTCGGCCACACGGCTGCCTTACACCTTCTACCATGGTGACCAACAAAAGGCCTCTTGACTGTGCCAAACAAGTTCCGTTGGCATGCTACCCAAGGACGGTTTCCTGTTAGAGCAGCTCAGAACAGACTAGCTGTGGGAGATTGATAACAAGAAGTTGGGCCATTTCTATTATAAATACCTAGCAATATATGTGCAGTTTGGGAACTGAGTGGAGGCCAGATGAATTTAGAGGAGCAAACTAGGGGAAAATCTACATTTCTGTGAGTGGAACGTCCCAGGCACCAAGCTACATTAGGAGTCAGTTAAGTGGTTGTCATCAGAATAGCACAGGAAAGGGTGTTTAATGAGGCCTTAGGAGGAACTAAAGGATAAGGTATTGGAAATCCGAGCAAAGGCACTGTAGTTCCCAGCTACAAAGATGGTAGTGAATACGGAACTTAAGGATGTGGCGGGTGAGTGGCCAAGGTGCAGGATGGCGTTATGGGGGGCTGCTTACAGTGAAACAGAAGAGGATTAACAAGAGGAGAGTGAGAAGGTTTGGGAGGCTTTAAGACTAGCCTTGACAAAAGCCTGGGGCTGGATATTAGTGGTGCATGTTTGGAATGCCAGCCTTCACATGGTTGGTGAACCTGGACTACATAGTGATACCATCCCTCAAAGAGCCAAAATAAAGCTGGCGGCTCACAGGCCTAGGGGCTCACAGGTGTGGTGGCAGGCCTTTGGAGGTTGGGGCAGGACAAGTCCTGTGAGTTCAAGGCCATTTCTGCCCTATGTAGTGAGTTCCAGACTAGCTGGGGCTACAGAGTAGAATCCCATGTCAGCAAATCAACCAACAATTCAGACAATGTCAACAAACCCCTAACAGGTGAAGGTGTGTTAGAGAGAAAACTCTGAGTGTGACCCAGGGAACACTTGCTAAAAAGATTAATACAGTTTGGAGAAAGTAGGCTGTATTTGTGGGAAACACAGAAGACCCTGAAGGCATCTGAGAAACTTTGAGACAAAGTCTTTGAGGGCCCTGTTTGCCAGGGAGGCTCTGTGGGACCACATTTGCTGCTGTTATTTTGGACTCTGTTCCCTGGGTTGCAGTGCAATGTCTTGTTGTGCAGTGCCCCTTTGCCCCAACTACGACACAAGCAGGTCCAGAGTGGCACTCTGAAAGGAGGAACAGTAAGCTAGGTGCTGCCTAATGGCGTAATTGCAGATGGTGGGCATAGTTAGTGCACAGGCCGGGGGGCCATAAATGTCACCGTTAGATTTAAAGGATGTATCAGGCACCCTTGGGTAGATTTAAAGGATGTATCAGGCACCCTTGGGTAGATTTGAAGGATGTATCAGGCACCCTTGGGTAGATTTGAAGGATGTATCAGGCACCCTTGGGTAGATTTAAAGGATGTATGACACCCTGAGAGCCTTCCATAAGGACACTGTCAGTAGAACTATGGAGTGAGGATGCTGTGGCATCTCCAGCACTATAGAGCCCATTAGAGAGCAGCCACAGGCTGCCCGGGAGCTCTGTGGCATGGCCGTTGCCCAGCAGAGCAGTGCTGCTAAGACCCTGTAATGTCCAGAAGGTGGGGTTAGGAGTCAAGGGATTACCGGGGACCTTAAGTACGTTCCCTGCTGACTTTTGAACTTGATGGAAGCAACTGCTCCACTTCTCAAACCTAGTCTCCTTTTGTGGATGAAAACACCTCTTCTGTCATTATCCTGCCATTGTATCTCCAACCTATTTTCAGTTTTGAGAAGAGGTCTCTCTGTATTGGCTGTATAACCCCAGGTGGCTTTAAAGCCAACTTCCTGCCTCAGCCTTCCTGGTGTTGGGATTCCAGGTATGTGCTGCAATGTTCAGGGTCAGTGAAATGTTTTCTTCTGATCTTAGCTGTCTTTACATTTCATTCTAGAATTGGAAAACATATCCCATAGAATATAGGAAGTGGTTCCAGGTAGGGAAAATGGAAATCATACCTTGGATTTCCTTCAAAAGTACTGACCGGTTAGGTTATCTATTTTCTCCCCTGAGGCTATCTAATGAGCGTTTGTGTTCTCTGCTTCAAGAGATTTGTTTCATCTAAACGTTTGAACTTGTTGACTTAAAGTGAATCTTTAGGCATTGTATTTGTTGACTCTTGTAGTTAGCCTTTCTTTGTTTTGCTTACTCTGAATTTTACTGCTTTTCTTTAATATTGTTAAATTGGTTTATCCCCCCCTGCTGGGCCCCCCCCCCCCCCCCCCCCCCCCCCCCCGTTTGTGTACGTGCTTGTGTCTCATATCTTAAAAAAGCAGTAGTTCAAAACAGGACAGGAGATCTGTATCAATCAAGAGTTGTGTTCAAAGGCCAATGGAGTGAGTCAGTGAGGGTGGAGTGAATGAGTAAATGAGAAGGGAACAGACAGACCATCAGACAGATGCCAGGACGTCTAGAGAAAGGTAAGTATCAGAACTGACCCACAGTGGCAGTTGTGCTGAGAGACAGGCAGCAGGAGACTGGGATAGCCAGGAACAGGAGGGGCATGTGCCTGGGATGGAGCAGAACTCCCAAAACTTGTCTGCGTGTGTGTGTGTGTGTGTGTGTGTGTGTGTGTGTGTGTGTGTGTGTGTGTGGGGGGGGGGCATGTCTCTAGTACTATTGGGAAAGGAAGGAATTAGGGGTGATCTTGGAACAAAGGAGCGCTGCCTCACTCATTGGCATGGGCTGAGAGTAAGGTTTATCACATCACCATGTAGAGCTGTCTGTCCCTTGTTGGTTCACACATAGTTTAATGTGGTCCTTGCAGATTCTATGTCATTTTGCTTTCTAACATATCCAGCTCGCTGCTGTTTCAGATTCTTAGTTCTCTATCCTGCTCCTGAGATGATCGGTTACAGAGTGAGTTATTGATACCTCATGACAGGTCACCGTGTAGTGGAGTGACTAAGTGACCTGACTCATTGAGAATTAGGCTTTGATTCTGACTGCGTGTGTTATTTCAGCAATGCCTCAGGCTCTTCAGGTCGTAGCTTTGACTTTCTGTTCCGCAAGTTCCTGGTTATGATTTTTGTATATTGCCGAGTGGTGTCTTTGGGCATGTGCCCTGTTTGTTTCCTTTATAGGGCCTGTGCATTCTAGGAGAGCTCTGTGGGAGGAATCTACACATAACTGATCAGTTTCAAATCCACCACCTGGACTTTCCCCAAGCTCCTTAAGCTCAAGTCTGTTTCTCTTATGTAAACCAGCCAATCTGTTGTCATGCAGCCTGGGTCACACAGGGACTTCCAGTTGACATATGCCCCTGGCCCCAGTGGTCCGCATCTTTTTGCAGCCAGTCTCAAAAGGCCAGTCTCCTTTCCCACATCCCATTCGATGCCATCCAACCCAGCTATATGAAGTACAGCGCAAAGGACTTCATTTTCCCAATCCACAGTCTCCCCTCCTCATGAACAACAGTAACATCCAGGTGGCAGGTTTGTGTACCACTGTGCCTGGGTTGGTTTAGACAYAGATGTACACATATGTAAGAAATTGATGTTCTTAATTAAAGGTGGCTTGAGTTAATTTTATGAATGCCGAACTGTGTAAGTTTTTAACTCCCTGCCAAAAATCTGAGCATAAAGCCATGATTGGAAAGGTCTTGAATAAAGATTTTCTTTTTTTGTAAGTGTTAAGAAACCTTGGCAGAGGAGGGAATGGCCTGAGGAGACTCATAGTTTCTTGCGTTCTGGCAGTTTTAACTTTGGGAACCAATTTATTTTGGACTAAATCTGCAAAAATAATTTGTGTACTGTAGCCAGAAATTCTTTTAGACAGTCTCTTTCCAGTCTTGTCACTTGTCTGGAATGCTAAGTATTATCAGCAGTTTAACGGTCTCCTCAGCAGTGTGCATTAAAACAGAGACAGCTAGGTGTGATTTTACTTCTGTTGCTCTTTTTAAAACAGTAACAGAAGGAAAACAGGTATGTATGTGGTTGTAGGTTTGAAAAGTTCAGGTTGTTTCTCATATTTCTTTGTGTTAAATCACAGAGAGAAACCCTGTTGTAAGTGAGTGTTCCTGTGCTAAAATGACGAGATAGAGTTGTGGTTAATGGTTTTTGAACACTGACTCGTTTCTTGGAGCATCTACTTGGCTATGACTTAATGGAAAGAGCTTACTTTGAGTAGACCAGTTATTGTGTTCTATAGCCTGCCTCTGTGTCTTCAGCTCAGAGAAGAGTTCTGTGACTAAATGTGCTAACACTTGCATAGCATGGATCTGTCTGTCTGTCTGCTGTGATTTTTAAATGACAATAGCAAAATCTAGCTGGCTGTGACTTTTTTAAAAAATCGCTTTAGCTTTTCTTTCCCACTTAGCCTTGATCCAGCTGCAGTCTGGTTTGGACTTGTCCTTCCCTGGAGCTAGCTTGATCCTGTTCACCATCACCCTGATACTGACCAAGGGCCTTTTGGGCACGGTTCATGAGTGTCCCTTTCTCCCGTGCCTTCTCCTTCAGACTCCCTTTACTTTGTGTCCAGGCAAAAAGGAAGGAGCTATGAGGGGAAGAGAATCTCATGAAGGTCATTTGTATAAATGTGTAAAACATGTAAATTATACATTAAATGCATATATGTTAGTAATACTTGCCCCAATTTTAGATGTAGAATAAAATCTGGTCTTAAAAAGAATATATTGTTAAAAGTAAGCATTTAAAACTGGTCCTTCTTAGGTCAGTAAGCATTGACATTTCTGAATCAGGGTTAGACTTTGCCTGTGGGTTTGGACAAAGAAGAGAAATCATAGTCAAAGGTGCCTTACTCCTGTTTATCTCTCCTTTCTGTTTCAGGCACTTTGGTAACATGCCAGTTGCATGTATGTAGATTTCTGATATGACAGGGAGGGCTTGGCCTTCTCTCCAAGGAATCCTTGACATTTGCGTTGGAGTCACAGTTTACATCTACTTATAAAGTGCTTACTTTAAACGTACTGTCTGTGTGTAACAGTGCGCTTTGTCTCTGTGTGTGAGCGCGTGTTGGGCTGCAGGGTTGGCTCAGCAGTGAAGAGCACGTGCTGCTCATGCAGAGGACCTGGGTTCACCTGCATTGGTGCTCATAGTGGAGTCTTTAATACCGATTGTAGGGGATCTGACGCCTTCTTCTGGTTTCTGTGGACATTGCAAGTATGTGGTGGTACTCGTGGATTCGTATAGGCAAAATATTCATACACAATAAAATAAAATAAAATAAAATAAAATAAAGAATAAGGGCTTGAAAGAAAAGATGGCTCGGATGTTAAGATCACTGGCTGCTCTGCCAGAGGGCCCAGGTTTCATTCTCAGCACAGTGTGTGAAACTCCAGTCCCAGGGGACCCAATGCCCTCTTCTGGCCTATAAGGGTACTGTGTGCATTCCATGCATAGGACATGGGCAAACACATGCAAGTAAAGGAAAAGAAAAGCAAAAATTAAAAACCTYAAATATTTGTTGAAGAATTTAGTATAGAACTAGCTTATTGCATTATGATTGACTTAATGAAGGATTTTTTTATTGGATTTTCAAAATTAAGATTGTTTTTTTGTAGGCATCTGATTTTTATCAAATTGCCTGTTGGTTTTGATTCTTCTGACACTGATTTACACGTAGCACCTTCAATGACTTAAGAGTTCTCTTGATTGTGATTCCTTTCCAGTGTTTGAATCTGTTCTTAATTTACAATTTTAAGATGACATTTAAGAACAGAGTTGTGAGATTATGGAAAGATGTCTTTAGATTGCTCGGGTCAAGACCTTTTGTAGATTTTTAGTGGGATAATGGTAGTCATAAAAATCACAGCTAATAATCAATTACTTTCGAAAAACATGTTTTGAACACTGCTGTTATAAACAAGGCTTGAAGAGTTAGCYATTTACAGAATGACAGGCCTGGTCTTTTGAGTATCATTTCTGTGGACTGCTTACCATGCACGCATCTGCAGCATTTCCTGGTTTGTAATTTTCAGTGGGAAAGAACTAGAAGCTAGTGTTGTTTGTTGATGTCTACAAGCTATAGTATGTAATTTAATGTAAGTAAGAAGTAAAACACTCTTTAGTCGTTCCTTGTAAAGGAATCTTGGCCAGGCATACTGACGCACTCCTTTAATCCCAGCACTTAGGAATAGAGGCTGGTAGATTCACAGCCAGCCTGGATGACATAAGGGTCTCCGTAGTGAGACCCTGTTTCAAAAGGAGTGGCCTGGGGTGGTGGTGGTGGTGGTGGTGAAGATTCTCTTACAAATATCTTCTCAGTTGCTGCCTTTAAAAAGTTATTTTTCTTTTATGTATATGGAAGCTTTGTTTTTATGTATATCTGTACACCACCCTTGTGCCCGGTGCCTATAGAGATCAGATTCCCTGTCACATTCTCTGGGACAGTGGTCACAAATGGTTTTAGGCCACTATGTGGGTGCTGGGAATTGAACCTGAACCCGAGTCCTCTGGAAGAGCATAGTACTCTTAGCTGCCGAGTTGTCTCTCTAGCTCCAAGATGCTGGCTTTAAAATATTTATTTATTTACATATTTATTATTGAGGCAGTTTCATGTAGGTCATGCTGCTCTCACACATGCTGTGCAGTTGAAGATGACCTTGAACTGATTTTCCTGCCTCTGTCTCCCAAATGCTGGGTTACAGGGATTCACCACTACTCCTGACTGCCTTTACTTTAATCAGGATATGCAGGATGTTCTACAAATTTTAATAGCTTCTGTCTACCAGATCTTCATTGTGGGCTGCTCCCCTGATAAGGATGCTAGGTTTCTTATTCATTTAATCATCTTAGCATCCTTATACAGTGCATACTGTTACCAACCCCACTTTGTGAATGAGGAAGCTAAAACTTAAAGAGTTGAGTAACTAGTCCCTAGATATGGATTTGATCTCAAGTAGTTACTAGTTTTTAAAACAAGCATGGAGGATTTTTTTTTTTTTTTTAGTCTTCCTCAGCAAGGAAGATCTTAAGATAGCAGTTAAATTTAAATGCTTTAAAATACCAGTACATTTCTTCTGCAGAGGTAAAAAAAATTGTAATGGTGGAGATTAGAGTTTAAAGGAAAAGATAAAATCCCACCGTAATTTAGAAATAGAAAGTAGGATCCGAATGTTTCTATTATGTCAAGAAAGGATCCCGTCCCTCACTGATGGCACCCGCCAGTCAGGGACTGACTTCAGAGCCCTCTGGTCTCCAAGACAGTCGGTGTCCTTGATTCAGGGCGGGATTTCTTTGATGCAGAATGACAGGCAAGATAATTCATAGGGTCTCATTGCATCACTTCTAAAACTTGATTGGCATATCTTTTATGGGTTGGTGGTTGGAGAGGGTGGGGCTTCTGAATCCTGGAAATAAACTGTTTTCTCTAACCTTGGTTTGTCACATCTTCCTAACCTTTGGGCCCTGGTGAAATACTTTACAACTTGGATATAAATACTTTTCCCTCTTATTGGTTTACATGTGTTTTTTGTATCAGAAGTCTTTAGGCTTTATTAATTCTTGTTTATAAGAGAAGAATTTTTACAGATAAGTGATTTACCCTAACAACTTATGGCAAAGCTAGAGCTTGAACCTGATCTCCTGACTCTATCTTACTTATTAAAATACTATTATTACATTTAGTATGTGTAGGAACGCGCGTGCGCTCGCGTGTGTGTGTGTGAAAGTCAGAGGATAACATGGGAGTTGGTTCTTTTCTTCTACCTGGGTTGTCAGACTGCACTATCTCACCAACTCTTAACTTGTTATTACTATTGTTTTAAATAAAAAAAAAAATTGTCAGACTGAGGCTTGCAATGTAGCTCAGGCTGGATCAGAAACCCATGTAGCTCAGCTCGGCAGTCTTCATGGTGAAGCATGTTGTACTGCAGTGGGTCCGAGGCCCAGAGGATGCCTGTGTGGGCACACTGCAGATGTTACTGTYGCTTTGTCCTATGTAACAGTGTCAATAATTAGGTGAGTGTCCTAGCTTACCAGGACCACAACAGCTTATAAAAGAAAGCACTTAATTGGTCACTTGCTCACCAGTTTCAGATGGTGAGTTCATCATGGTGAGAAGCATGGTGGCTGGCAGGTACAGAGGGAAGGAGGGAGGGAGGGAGGAAGGAACTGGAAGAGGGAAGGAGGGAGAGGGTACAGAGAGAAGGGAAGAGAGAGGCTGGGTTTGACTTGGGCTTCACACCTTCTCCAACAAGGCCACACCCCTGATCCTTCCCAAAACAGTTCCACCAACTAGGGACCAGGCATTGAAAGACCTGAGCCACTGGTGGCCATTCCCACTCAGATAACTACAGTGAATTACATTAAATTATGAGTACGCCTTACACAGATCCTTACAATGCAACTTGCCTTTTATTGCAGAAGTAATATAGCATGCTAGGCAAGGATGGATGATGAATGGGAGTGGCCGCTCTTCAAGGGGCCCCATCTGATTTCCAGCACTCAGGTAGTGTCTCATAACTATCCTTAACTCCACTTCCAGGGGATCCAACACTCTCTTTTGGCCTCCACAGGTATCAAGCACAAAATGTACACAGGTATAGGCAATCACCCATATACACACACACAAAACTTTTAAAGAGATACAGGTGTGTTGAGAATGGTGCAGGAACTGGAAGAAAGGAATGTGAAAGTTTCTTGTCCTGAGCTGCTGGGAGAAGAGCACTCCCACACAGCAAAGCTTTATGGCAGTGTGTCTCAATCTGTGAGTTAAGACCCCTTAGTGGGGTCACTTAAGGCTATCTGCATATCATATATTTCCAGTATGATTCATAACAGTAGCAAAATTGCAACTAGGAAGTAGCAACAAAAATAATTTTATGGTTGGGGTGGTTACCACAATGTGAGGAACTGTGTTAAAGGGTCGTAGCATTAGGAAGCGTGAGAATTGCTGCTTTGCGGCATTCTCAGAAACTGAGCACAGTAGGGTCGGAACAGTGCTTTTGAGTGCTACTTCGAGCTTAGATCAAGGCAGTGAAAAGCAGTAGCAGTAAGGGGACTCCCGTTCCCATGTCCTCATACCTGGGCTTGTGCAGACTGATCAGAGCATGACYTCTTAAAACGGTGTTGCCACCTCCATGAGGGCTACAGGGCAGGGTCTCTGGATGTACAAGGACACTTGGTTTCAGAGTTAAACTGCCTCCTAGCAGTACCCACCTGCGCTGCATCCCGTGCGTGACCTCACTGTGGCCATGGCTAAAATGAAAATAGTTTTGGACAACTTTTGTTGCCAGAGAGATTTCAATACAGCCTAATATTGTCTCTGTCCTGTGGTTATTATTGATCACTCATGCAGAAATACATTGAGAAAGAAGAAACCAGGCAAAAAGGAAACTACAGAAAGCACAGTTTGAGGAGAAAAAGAGCACCTGGAAATTAGATGTGGGAATGAAGGTGTGTGCTGAAAGGTAAACCTAATGGTAAAGGGAGTGGTGCCCTCAGGGCAAGATGCCACCCAGCTAATCTTGCAATTTGTGACAAGAAAAAGTCTGAGGGATTTCCTTCACCTAAAAAGCTTCTACGAAGGCACACTTATGCAAATGTAGTTCAAGGCGGGGCCAGGTTCCATCTAAAGTAAATTGTCAAACTTGGCAGCTTCTGGCAGTGGCTCTGGCTTTAGAGCCCTGAAGGAGAGAGGAGTAAAGGGGTTGTGGAATCTTCTTCCATGGTTAGGGAGGGAGAGCTGTATAGGCAGGCATGTGGCGGTGGAGCCCCTGCATAGAGGCCCTGAGAGGCCAGTTTTCAAAGATGTGAAAGTCATGCCTGGATTGCGATAGGGGCCACAGAATGCCGGAGGCGCGAGAGCCAGGAAGACTGAAGGCAGACTGTGGGGGCGCCCGCAGGGAAGACAGTGCAAGGTGGGCACGCCCCAGACTAGCAAAGCCAGGAGGAGGAGCTAGCCGAGCAGGCCCTCTGACACTGGACACAGCACAGGACTTGGAGTCTGCCCTGATGGGAACTGGCCAGCACATAATATAAGGTGTTCTGTCTACTGACTGGATTCTTTTTTGGTTTTTTGGATTTGATTTTTCCGAGACAGGGTTTCTCTGTGTAGCCCTGGCTGTCCTGGAACTCACTCTATAGACCAGGCTGGCCTCGAACTCAGAAATCCGCCTGCCTCTGCCTCTCAAGTGCTGGGATTACAGGACTTTCGCCACCACCGCCCGGCTTTT
>BDUI01017238.1:9968-27204 GCA_002335545.1 Apodemus speciosus
TCAGCTAGGCAGGCTGCGGTGGCAGGCAGTGCAAGATCTCCTGCAGGGCTCAGAGCCAAGCCTGGCTGGCCCAAGGGGCCCTCAGCTTAACTCTTGAGCGTAGCTAGCTGAGTCCCCAGAGGCCTTAAATTTGTGGTTCCCGGTTGCCGGAGCCGCTGTTTTAGTTTCTTTAGGCAAGTATTTTGTTGTAGCAACAAGAAAGGTATTTGGCCTAACCGTGAGGGGTGGGGAAGTGAACCCAGTGGAGGAAGAAGTGGGAAGGAGAGTAAAGCCCCATGGGCTTCTGCAACTCCTCAAGGAGTCCTCCTGTCCCATCCCAGTCTGAGATGGCTCCAGGCACAAGGTAAAATCATGCAAAGGGCCTGAGGCSAAGGTGGTGACCGCTTTTCTTGCCAACAAGGAAAGCTTGGTCATTGGCCCCTCCCCTACAGGCTAATGTGTAGAGGAGACAGATTCAGGTAAATAAAGCATTCCCACCCCACCCCCTATGCCCTTGGACACATAACTGTACCCTAAGTGGCTGAAAACTGTATATAAGCTGTATATAAGCATATGTACTAAGCAGTAAAGTTAGGCTGCAACCTGCTGCTTGTCTCCTGAGTGTGAAGCCTGGGAATCTTTGTAAGCTCTGCCTGCACATTTGCCCCATTTCCCACTTTCTATTCCTACATGTCGCTATGATTTCAAGTTATTTTTCAAGCAGCTTTTTACTGTACTTCCCTAATTTTAAAAAAGGTCTTTTTTTAAAAAATGATGTTGCAAGATTAAATGTCATCCCAGAAGTAAATGTATGAATCTATTTATGTAATACTTTAAGATACTGCTTGATTTGTGTGTGTGTGTGTGTGTGTGTGTGTGTGTTTTAATACCAATGCTTTCCAAAAGTATTAATGTTTGAGAAATAGTCAAAACTTGAACTTCATTTATGGTATAGATTCAAAACTCTGCTTAACCTTTGAAAAAGCAGTCAAATCTTGTTGGAAAAATTCTGAATGAACTTGAAACAATTTCAATTTTTCTTTCTAAAGAAAGGACAAATTTAACCTGTATATTTAATCAATTTTGATACTACACAGAATTTTTAATATCTTAACGTTTACTTTAGAAGCCCTCTTCAGGCAATTTTCCAATTACAGCTTACATCTCTAAAAAGAACTATTGTCCTAGGATGTTATCACCAAGAGATTTTGCTTCTTGTTAATGTAAAAGAAAATAGTCACAAATTATGGGAACCTTACTATGTTTGTAAGATCTATCTAAATTATTAAATTTATCAACATTTTTAAATTGTCATTCCTGCATAGTATTTATATAGATATTCTACTTGTTTTTATCCATTCTAAATTGGACGATGCATTTTGTTCAATTTATGTCTGCCATGGATAAATCTCTTTTGATTATTATTATTTTATTTATTTACATCTCAAATGTTGTCCCCCTTCCTGGTCTCCCCTTCCTAAATCTCCTATTCTCCCTCCCCTTTGCCTCTAAGAGGGTGCTCCCTCATCCAAGCAAACACTACTGTCTCACCCACCAAGCATCCCCCTTTGCTGGGGCAACAAGCCTCCATAGGACCAAGCACCTTCCCTCCCATTGATGTCAGATATTTGTAGCAAGAGCCATGGACCCACCCATGCTGCTTTAGTCTGGGTTTGTATTCCTGCACAAAATATCATGACAAAGAAGCAAATTGGGAAGGAAAGGGCTTATTCAGCTTACACGTCCACATTGCTGTTCATCACCAAAGGAAGCCCGGAGAGGAACTCACACAGGGCAAGACATTGGAGACAAGAGATGATGCAGAAGTCATGGAAGGGTACTGTTTACTGGATTGCTTCCCCTTGCTTGCTCAGCTTGCTTTCTTATAAAACCCAGCCCAGGGATGGCACCACCTACAATGGGCTCTTCTATTGTTGATCACTAATTGAGAAACAACAATTCGGCTGTAAGTGATGACTTACAGCCGAATCTCATGAAGGCATTTCCTCAAGGGAGGCTCTTTGATAACTCCAGCTTGTGTCAAGTTGACACACAAGAGTATACACATGTATACTCTTTGGTTGGAGGTTTAGTCCCTGGTAGCTCTAAGCGTTCTGGTTAGTTGATATTGTTGACCTCCTGTTGGGTTTGCAATCCTCTTCTGCTCCTTCAGTTCTTCCCCTAACTCTTCCATTGGGGACTCTGGGATCAGTCTAATGCTGGCACTTGGAGAGCCTCTCAGAGGACAGCTATACCAGGCTCCTGCCTGCAAGCATTTCTTGGCATCAGCAAGAGTGTCAGGGTTTGGTGTCTGGGAATTGATCCCTAAGTGAGGAGGTCTCTGAATGGCTTTTCCTTCAGTCTCTGGTCAATTTTTTTGTTTTGCTGTTTTTTGTTTAGACAGGAACAATTTGGGGTTAAAGATTTTGAGATGAGTGGGTGGTCCCATCCCTCTACTAGGGGGGCCATGTCTATCTACTAGAGTTGGTCTCTTCAGATTCTATCTCCCTGCTCTTGGGCATTTCAGCTAATGTCATTCCCATTGGGTCCTGAAAGCTTCTTGCATCCCTGGTACCTGGGACTTTCTAATGGTTCCCTGTTCCTACCCCAGCCTTCTACATATTTCTTTTCATTGTCCTGGTCTCTGGACTTCTCTCCTGTCTTTTACCATTCCTGATCCTGCCTCCCTTTCTCTCTCCCTCCCCTCTCCCACCCAAGTTCCTCCTTCCCTCTGTCTCTCATGATTATTTTGATACCCCTTCCTAATTTCTTTCTCAGCCCATTTATCTTTTGTATAGAAGAAAGCTATTGTTTTGTTTGAGTTAATTTTATTATATCCATCCACTTTGTTTATCTGCTGTAAGAGTTCTCTTGTTGCAGCAGTGTAGGAGAATACAAAAACAGGGATGTGGGAAGGGGTGAATAGGGGAATGGGGGGGAGGAGAGGTGTGGGAAGGGGTGAATAGGGNATCAAGAGGTAGAGAGTGTGCATCCTTGACTTGTCCTTGATTTTGGTGGGATTGCTGCAAATTTCTCTCCATTTGGCTGTTGGTTTGATATATATTATGGACAAAGTTTTTATCAGCATTTCTATGCAAATTTTAATGTAAATTTCATTCCACTGTTATAGCTACATATCTGAGCATGAATTAATTGTATCATGAAGGACATAAATGTTGAATTGCATTAAATAATGAACAGTATCTTTAAATATCTTTAAAAGATTTCTTTAAATTTTATATGAATCATATTTTGCTTCATATTTGCCTGCATTCTACATGTATGTCTGGTGTTCAAGGAATCCAGAAGAGTGTATCAGACTCTTTGGAACTGCAGTTATAAGCAGTTGTGAGCTGACATATGAGTGCTAGAAATCTAACTTAGGTCCTCGGGAAGCATAGTCAATACTTTTAACCCTCAGCCCTCTCTCCAGACCCTATACCAAACATTCTTATATGTTTAAAGTTTTATTTTTATCAGCTACATGATAGTACCTCTATATCTTGACCAACAAGGAACATTTAAAAGCCTTTTGTAAGTGCCATGTAGACAATATTTAACCCAGGATGACTAGTCTTTAAAAATAAATTGTCAGTTTTATGAGAGCAGGTGCCTTGTGCATGGTACATAAGTATTAATCATCTGCATGTATTTGTAAATGGTATAAGTTAAATAGAAAATAAGAATCATGGCAAGCAACAAGGATAATATTTAAGGAGTTCTGCTTTACAAGCATATATTGAGACAGAGACAATTTTCATAAACAACACTTTAATCAATTTTTACACTGAACTATAAATAGAAAATCAGAATTACAAAACAATTTCATAATTTTCTACAATTCACACAGCAAGGAAATCAAGCCAATATCTGAGTCATTCACATCTTGTTAAAGCTTGAGCTTCAATTATCTTCACAGGAGACTCTACATTAAAGTATATTGTTAGATATTTCTCACTCTAARTTACTATACAAGGGTTTTAAGTAACTTTCTGAGGGCAATAAATGATAAAGCTACTTGGGAGTGTCTGTTAGTTATTTCTTACCCCTCACTCTACTGCATCTTCCCTCTAAGCCATGGAGAATGTCATAGTATCTACTAAATATMCACAAGCAGATTAAGAAAAATAAGATGTCATGAAGCCACCAAAAAGGTACTATAATTCTAAACATTTATGCAGCAAGGCAAAGATACCTGATTTCATATAAAACAGTACTACATATAAAAATCACATGTTGACCCTCACACAACAATAGTGAGTGACTTCAATACTCCGCTCATCTTCATTAGACCTGTCATCCAGACTAACACTAAACAAAGAAATGCTTGAGTTAAAAGACATCATAGATCATATAAATCCCAAAGACATTTACAAAGCATGTCAACTAAACACTACAGATGTACTTTCTTCTCAGCTGCTCATGGAACTTTCTCAAAAATTGACAATATATTAGAACTTTAGAATACACATATACCATATGCATATGTGTATATATTATAGGAAGAAGAGGAAAATGGGGRAGAAAACAGCCAACATTTTACATTAGGTAAACTATGAGAGGTAAATCATGATACTGATAGTTTATGAAGAAGAATACTAAGTTGGAAATTCTGAATTTTTATTGAAATCTAGAGGAAATGAATTACTTACACAATTACATAGATATATTTTATCTGCAGCCCACAAGGACACAAAAGCCCCAGAATAATTATGTGTATAATCCAACCGAAATCATAGGTTACTTACTCAAAACATAATAATTTTGAGATTCATTTCTTCTACTTGATTGTGTCATTCTCAAATGCAAACTTTGTAGATTAAAACATCCTGTGACCATATTCACAGATTGGACATGCTTTATAGGGCTGCATAGTAAATGGATACCATTGCTATAATATCCATTCACACATAACATTTTGTTGGTCATCAATGATTGTCAGCATGATCAAGGGAGACATACTTCTAGGCATATCTGTCACTGTCTTTCCAGAGACCATTATCTCATGAAGAAATTTAAATATGAATGAATTAATTTCTTCAATCCCTTCATGGGTTCTTCATATAATATAATGGTGTTACTGAAAGGTAAAAGGGGTAAGAGACATCTGCAATATAAGTCAGTGGGTGCATATTTATTATTCTAAGAGTTGTTCTGATTCTACCATAATATTCTGACTTAAAATAGGTCCACAGTCAAATGGTTAAGAACTCTGAAACTTGAAGCCAAAAAAAAAAAAAAAAAATAACGTATTTTCCCTGAAGTTGTTCCATCAGTAATTTTTAAGTATATTGATGTGAAAAGTGTAGCATGTATTTCTCACATACTCCAGAAAAGCTACCTCAAATGTATGTATGAACCCCTAGTAGATAAGTTGAATTCCATTTGTCAGTTACAGAAGATAATTAAGTCATTGAAACTCTTAAACCCTTCTTATAACCTAATGATTGAATGAGAAATTAGTGGTAGCCCAGCAGAAGTGTTTTGAATTATGCTTTCAAAAAGAACATGTGATTTAGTGACTGCCTTAGATTTCGAGGATTATATTATTTACAAATTCTCTATCATCTGTTTTTATAGTCATTCCTCATTCTGATCCTTAACATGTGTTTCTGTTCTCTCATATAAGTCTAARATCAGGAAGTTGTCTATAGACTCTAGGAAACARGAGGTGGCTCAACATGAGATTATTTATTGTCTCTTCCCCTCACAAAGAAAAGTTACCCAGAAAGTGAAGCTTGCCACTGAATGCAGCWATTTGTTTATGCAGCAGTCCATAAAACACATATTGGTAACAAAATAATAATATTTCCCAAGTCACTCAGGCATCTTGGCTATGGTATCCTTTGAATTTATAAACATTTTGTGTGTGTGTTTCAAATGACTCTGGACCACAGAATTATTGTGTATCTGTATAAAACACATCCTCTTTTCTTGTTCAATAGGTAGTCAAATATTCCAGAGTAGTAATGTTTGCCTTGCCAGTCACACAAGTTATAGGAAATTAGCTTTTGTAAAAGTTATTTTTTAGCTATCATTACCCCTTATGACTCCATAATCCTAAACACCAGGGGTGTAACAGAATAATTAGCTATGTGACAATGGTATAAATTTAGTCTTGTTTAAAAAAGGATTATTAATATTCCCCTGGGCTACCATCATGGCCTAACTTCTCCCACCATAAAGTACATATATTAAGACACAGACCTGTGGTTCTGTGACTCATCAAAAGTGCCCAAGGAAAACGGTATAACAATAAATGGAGAGGGAGGAGAGAAAGGAAGCAGAGCCTAAGAGCATCATAAAACAGATGCATTAATCACGGATTAACGAGTGGAAGCATTATATATTATTATAAAACCAATAGTTGCAGCAATGCTATAATGATGCCATGATGATGTTGTGTTCACAGCAGCTTAGTCATTAAAATTCTGGAGGCTTCGATTCTTGTTTATATTTTATTTCTTATTACCCTCTCTGGGTTTATGTGATAGAAATAATATCCAAAAGTACCAAATTGTGTAATGAAATGTAGGACCATCATCTATCCTAGCTAGTGGTAATATTGTGCCTAAAGAACTATACTACAGCTCACTCATAGGCAAGAAGCAAAATGAGCCTGGAATTTGTCTAGAATCACTGGGATGCATTGAGAGAGCACCACCTTCATTGGCAAACTAAGTTTCCTCACTAATGAACTGAGACTTGAGCAAGGCTCAAGTTCCACAGATCTCAATGTGTAAGGGAAAGGGATACAGGAGTGTCTACAGCACTGGGAACAAATCCTCATTATGGGAGCAAAGCAGCTAGTCATTCATTCAGAGTAAAACACTCAAATGCTACAGCAATTAACTTGGGCAATTGCTTAGTTGTTTTAAGAGTTATATTGATAACTATCATAATATATCTCAAGTATATTAAGTGTCACATACTAAGAATGAAACAATGCATGGTTAGTATCTTTACTATGCATTAATTATTGTAGCTTAACAGTGGTAGTTAGTAAACAGTATTTTTATGAGTGAATGAGGAATGAGTAAAAATTTTTAAGTCAAATCACATATATACACACATATATAAAAGGAAGACACACTTAGAATCAAATATTTAGGGTCCATTTTACTATAAGCCAATTATTTAACCTATGGTTTTACCCCTATTTAATTTTTTCATGTTTCCTTCTACTGCACGATCAGACTATTAATACAATTAATGATGCAGAGAGGCTTAGCAGTATATCTGAGCAATTCAGGCCCTTCATTCTGGCAGTAATAAAACCAGCAATTGTCTCCTTTCTGCCTGGAGGAGCAACTTTATAGTTTATTGAGCAAGTACAGTTTTGACCCAACTGTGACTGTTCTTACACTTCTCTGCATTCTCCTGTCGTCAGCTAACTCAGTGAAAGTAGTGTCTATTTTGGAAGACAGGATCACAAATCTGTATTATCTGGACACATGCGGGCTAAGTACTGTCTCCAAGCACAAGTGTTATTCACAGTCACCCATGTGATCTATACTTTCCATCAATGCTCAGAATCCTACTTTTCTATCTCTTCTGTCTAAATATGAAACAAATAAGGTAGTAGCCAGGAGAGTCACGCTTGTCAATTCACTTCTACATATCTTCTTTATTCCTAGCATCCAAGTCAAACTCCTTCTCAGCAGGATCTTAGGTTATCAAATATTTACACATACAAAACATACTGTTTGGAGATATGTGACAGTAATTATTTGAAGAGCTCCAATTGGCTCCATTTACGTTTAACTGTTACTTACCATTTACTTTCAGCAGGCACACATATTTTCCTTATTCATTCATTCATTCATTCATTCACTCACTCATTCAATTATTCACTTTACATCTCAATACCAATCACCCTTCTTTTCTCAGTACCCTGTCACATAGCCCTTTCCCCAATTCTCCTCCCCTTCTTCTCTGATAAGGGCAAGTTCCTCCACCCCATAGTATCAGCCAGTACTGGCACATCAAGTTATTACAGGAGTAGGCACATCCTCTACCACTGAGGCCAGAAGAGGCAGCCCAGATAGGGGAAGATGATCATAGGTACGAAACAGAGTCAGGGACAGTGGACCCCCAGGAAGACCAAGCTACACAGCTGCTACATATGATTCACACTTATTTTTGAGGAATGTATAAACCTCTGTATTCTTTGACATAAAGGGAATCAGAAGAATTTTTAAGAAAGTGCTGAAGAGTATCATAAACAGGTCTCAAGTTTATAGACAAAGTTAATGAGACTAGAGCTCTTTTTATGTTTTACCAGGCTGATAATCTTGAGTAAGAAAGTCACAGAAAAATGATGAGTTGTTCTTATGTTATCTAAGCATGTCATGAAACAAAACTAGATTAAACATAGTAAAGGTGCTGTGAAGGTTGTTGTACCAAGATATTGTCATTAGTTACTTTCAAGTGAACTAGATACTAGCCATGGATGCTGTGGTCTGTCATGTTCTTGGATAACTATTCAGTATTATGAATCAGCACAGGGTAAGAAGGACAAAGGTAAGGTGAAGAGCAATAATGTGAATGAAAGGAGAAGAGAAAAGAAAGATTTCCCTGAATCATGAAGAAAGAAGAAGAAAGAAGTGTTGCTTTCCTGAACTAGATGCAGATAGCAAATGTCGATGGATCCTATCTTCCAATGACCCATTACCCAAATCTATATTCCTATCAAGCTTAGGCATCCTTACCCATTCCATTTATAATAAGAGCTTCTAACCCCTCAAAGGGCAAGCAGCCTGACCCACTGTGGTACAAGGCACCGCACACTAACAAAGAAATGAAGMCTCTTGTCATTGCTTAGGTTGAAAAGAGATGGTGGCACATAAACTTATGTGAACATTAAAAACACACAAACAGCACAAACAGCAYGTTTACATATTCGTCTATTAATAACACTGGACAGAAAATATGCCTGTAGAAAGCAGAGCGTCTGAAATTAACAATCAAAAAGTWACATCATTGAAACCTCTCTCCTCTGCTAAAAGATAAACAAACAATTCAATACCAGCTTCATAATGACCACATATTTTCATCCACAGCAGGTTGCTGCCTAGTCCCTGCAGGAAAATGACAAATGAATGCTGTTTAATATTTTGCTTGAACAGTTTTTTCTTTCAGAAAACTATTTGCAATACGATAATGAGAAGAGCATAGCTGCAGAGTAGCATTTTATAAGGATGACTACCTTTCTAGGGCATATCATCTGATACACACTTTGTTTATCCAGAGTGAATTCAATGGTTAAAATGATTAATTGAACCCATTTTGTGTTACTCATACCAGCTCTTGCAAAGGAGGTGATTGCTATTTTTTTCTTAGTGACTCATACAAAGATGCCAGCAGTTCACTGGCAATAACGAAATGACATTTCTAAACTTAGCAGTTCATAAATCTTATAAGATGCTAGCCATATCCAGTTCTCTTCCCTTCTGCTCATCTATGTACAAGATCAAAAGTACAAAAGATGTAAATATGTCTGGAGGGCAGAGAGAGACTTCCGGTTGCACTCCATGGCAGGTCCCTCTCTTAGTACCACTGAGAACTCTGGGAAGAATAATGTATGTATTCCTCAAGTGATAGCTTTTATTATCCCATCAATGTGCTAAATTCGTCTGGTAAAAACATTAATAAGGTCTGTGAACATTTTCAAATTCCAATTTGGAATTACCAATCAAAAAAGTACCATCCATTCAATTCAGTGGATTATTTTTTAAGGAGCACTATGGAAATTCACAAGTTTCCTCCAGCCTTTCTATGTTATCTATTGTGCAACAGGAAATATGCTACAACTCCACAGCCTCAGGAAATGAGTAAAAAAATTCCTAATATTATTTTCTGTGGTTCACATAAGACACTTCCAAATGTGCCGTGTTCTCTTTATATTTCCTTTCCTCTCACCAGAACTTCAAGGCTGGTTTCTAAAGTCCAGATTTGTTGCTAATACATGACTCACACAGCTAGTCTACAGAAAAGTAAAATAGGATTAAGCTGAAAAATTGAAAATTTGCATGGGTGAAAGATCATTCAGCAACATGACAAAGAAATACTGATTTGTTTGGGTTTTTTTTTTTTTTTGATGTTTGTTAATACGGTTTTTAAGTATTCTTTGAGGATCCCATGTAATATATTTTGGTAATAGTCATCACCTTCTTTCTCCTTCCAGACCATCTATAATGCAGTTTCATGTTTTCCCCTTCTCTCCCCTCACCCAAAAGGCAAAACACAGTGAAATCTATGAACTCTGATTTGTGCTGGCAGAGCATGGATGTAAAGCCTCCTTTAGAATATGGCTGATGTTGCTGGGCCTTCTTTTCCTCAGGCTCCTCTCCATCTCCATTCCTGCAATTCTTTCCAACAGGAACAATTATGGTTGAGAGTTTTGACTGTGGGATGGCAACACCATCCCTCACCTGATGGCCTGTCTTTCTACTGGAGATGGGCTCTACAAGTTCCCTCTCCCCACAAGACCTGACACTATTATGGAGGCTATGGAGTGCTCATAAAATGGGACCTATCATGACTGCCCTCTGAAAGACCCAACAAGCAGCTGAAAGAGTTGGATGCAGATATTTGCACCCAACCAATGAACAGAAGCTACTGACCCTTGTGGTTGAATTAGGGGAAATCTGGAAGAAGCTGAAGAGGAAGGTGACACTGTAGGAGGACCAGCAGTCTCAATTAACCTGGACCCCTGAGATCTCTCAGATACTGGACCACTAACCAGGCAGCATACACCAGCTGATATGAGGTCCCCAACACATAGACAGCAGAGGACTTCTGGGTCTACGTTTAGTCAGAGAAGATGCACCTAAACCTCAAGAGSCTGGAGGGCCCAGGGAGTTTAGACGTCTGGTGGGGTGAGGGGAGGGGACATCTTTGTGGAGACAGTGGAATGAGGAGGAGATTTGGGATGTGGAACAGTCGGAGGGTTGACCAGAAGGGGAATACAAACTGGAGTTTAAAATATGGCTGATGTGCTAGGTGTCACTTGATTGAAGAAAATTGACTTTCCTTCTGTCAGCAGCAATCAGATGGCATTAGCTCCTTAGGAAGGATGGTGGCTTTATGTGAACCTCATTTCTTCATGCTGAGAATTTTCCTGGCTTGAGTTTGTACAAGTATTGTATGTGCATCACAATTACTATATGTTCATATGTACATCTATGCCATTCCCACTGGGAGCACTAATTCCCATCAGCTCTGGATCTTCCACCTTTTCTACTACTACTTTCTCTGCCACAAGGCTTTGAAGAGAATAGTGGGATACAGAAGTCCTCTGTAAGGATGAGCATTTCAAAGTCTCCTTGTCTCTGCACAATAATGAATAGGTCTTTAAATTAATTTACTTATTTACTTTACATCTCAATCTTGGCTTCCCCTCCCTCTTCTCCTCCCAGTCTTTTCCTCTCCTCCCCCTATCTCCCTCTCCCTTTCTCCTCAGAGAAGGGGAGGCCCCCCATGTATATAAACCCACCTTGGCAACTTCTCCTATTGAGCCTCCACAAGACAGTCCAGTTAGGGGAAAGGGGTCCAAAGGCAGGCAGGCAACAGTAAGAAATGTCCCCTGCTCCAGTTGTTATGTGTCACTGGTGATAGCAGGAACATTCAAAGCCTCACGATGCTCTCATCCGTGCACTATCCTCCTCCAACAAGGCTATACTTCCTTACTCTTCCCAAATAGTTCTACTGATTGGGGGCCAAGTTTTTAAATATAAGCCTATTGCAGTCATACTCCTTCAAACCACCATGGTAGGTAATACACACTTTGTGACCCATACAGAAATAAGGTCATTTAAAAAAAGTTCTCCTCATTCACATTTTATTTACTTAATATTATGCCTGTATTATTTTTAACTTGCTTACTTGTGACTTAAAATACTTTTTATTGTTGTAAATTTGGGGATGTTGTCAGCAAAATTATTCCTCATTGGTGATGATTATGTTCAGTATACTGCTATACAATTTAAGTCAAGTTAATTTATTCTAAAATGCTGTGTTGTGGTAGATGTGAGCATGTTGGAGAACACTTGACAAATAACTCACAGAGGAGAGGTGAAAACCTTGTGTATCAGTTCAGTTTGGACTACATGACAAGATTCTGGAAGATCTCCATTTTTGGATTATGGAGATGGGGTTATATCACTTCTATGCCTCTCTTTGAAATGACACACAACTATCAATAGAATCTTCCTTTAATAAAACAATGGCTTTTTGAAAATTATTCTTTCCATGTCAATAGTGGTTCTTATATCTTATAGAATAAATTTTAAGGTACCAGAATGAGTCAAATGTYCCATGCCTAGTCATTGCTTGAGCTGCCCATCTGTGCAAAAGCAAGTGATCTGAGAATTCAGTGATAAGTCATCTGTAAAATCAGGCCTACCATAAAAGCAAAGGCATTTGAGTCAGGTGTTTTTGACAGTTTAAAAATACAGTCAGCTTTCCTATTTGATTTAAGGTGGTTATTTCTTAGTTAGACAATATTGATATAAGATTCTAGTTCTACAAAGAATCCTGTGAAGGATATTGAGGCTGAAGATTTGCTGAGAGTAAATATTGCTTCTGAGTACTTTTGGAGATAGGATGAGGAGGATGAGTTCAGAGGATGTGCTGACTTTATACCAATAACTCACATTATCACTGGCTCACTCTGCCTGCCTGGTGTCCTCAGTCTTAAAACTTGAAGATAAAAGCAAAATTGCCTCAAATTTTAGCTTTTTGCTCACATCTCAGGATATACAAGCATGCCCTAGCTTAATGAATTTTAGATATTGATAAATCATTTAAAATATAGAACCATGAACAAGATTCCTTGAGCATTGATTTACTCCATCTCGATCTCAAAGCAATTTACCAAATAACAGGCTAGATGCTAACACTGCAGTGACTGTGTAATTTTTTTTCTGTTTATAGTCTTTGGTGGATCCTGCTGGGAAATAGTAATTTGGCTTTTCATTAACCAGTAACAGAACCCTTCCTCGTTTCCTTGCTTTCAATCTCACTGAGAGAGAACAATCATTAATTGGGTATTGGTGATATCCAGAAGTGTTAGCAGAACAGCCATTTGGACAGGAGGGTTACACATGAGATCTCTGTGTAACAGCAGTAATCTCTCAGTGAGGTGTGCATGAGATATAGGGTAAGCACTGACTCTAGTCTCAGGTGGTATCACTCAAAACAATGATATGATAAACTGAATTATAGTGATGAAGTTGGGCAATTTCCACAGCTAACTTCAGTCAGTTCAGGGCAGCAGAAAAACTAAGCTGTCAGTCCAGTTCTATTCCCTGTCTCTAGACATGACACTTGGCTTCAGAATTCTAGGCAAAGCAGATGCTCACTCATCCCCTGCTAAAAAGTCGCTATTTACTGGCATCAGTGCAATTTATTTCAGTGACTTCAATCCCTTTAGATTCAAATCTTTCAAAATAACCAGAGAAATAGACATGGCTTGTCATGACCAGACTCTTCAGTAAATGGAAAGGCAAAATGTCTCCAACCTACACAGATGTCGCAAGGACAAATGTGTAAAAGCAGCTTGAATTTGATTTCTCTTTTAAGAAACTGATCATAGTAAATTCTCCTGTTTCAGATGCCCTACACCAATATATAGGAAAAAGAAGTCTTTTGATATTCTGTAGATATCCTGGGCATCTCCTCCTTCTTGACTAAGTTGAAATAATCTATTCTTTAAAATGTGGATTCTTGAAAGCCTTCTGTGATCAGTGGAGCAGCTGGGACAGAAGTCTTCCCACTTCCATTTGCACCAGGGAGCCAGGAGACTCCACGGCCTTCTGTGCACAGCCCACTAGGAGAGAGTGATCTCCCAGCAGTGCTATCACTTCTGAGGACAGAGGTGAGATCTCCACCTTCTCTCTAGAGGGGCACAGCTAGGAGCACACAGGGCATAAGATCAGTGGAACAGCTGGGACAGATTCTGTGCATAGCCCGCCAGAAGAGATTGATCTCCCAGCAGGACATGGGCTTACAGACCCACAGGAGGAACAAACTCCAGTCAGAGACAACAATACCAACTAGCACCAGAGATAACAAGATGGCAAAAGGCAAGCACAAGAACCCTACCAACAGAAACCAAGGCCACATGACAACATCTGAACCCAGTTCTCCCACCACAGCAAGTCCTGGATATCCCAACAAACCGGAAAAGCAAGAGTTAGATTTAAAATCGTATCTCATGATGATGATAGAGGGCTTCAAGAAGGACTTAAATAACTCCCTTAAAGAAATACAGGAGAACATTGGTCAACAGGTAAAATCCCTTAAAGAGGAAACACAAAAATCCCTTAAAGAAATACAGGAGATCATGGGTCAACAGGCAGAAGCCGTTAAAGAAGAAATGCAAAAATCCCTTAAAGAATTATAGGAAAACAAACAATCAAGTGAAGGAACTGAACAAAACCATCTGGGATCTAAAAGTGGAAGTGGAAACAATGAAGAAATCACAAAGTGAGGCATCTCTGGAGATAGAAAACCTTGGAAACAATTCAGGAGTCATAGATGCAAGCATCAACAACAGAATACAAGAGATAGAAGAGAGAACATCAGGAGATGAAGATAACATAGAAAATATTGACTCAACAGCCAAAGAAAATGCAAAATGCATAAAGCTGGTAACCCAAAACCTCCAGGAACTCCAGGACACAATGAGAAGACCAAACCCAAGGATTATAGGTATAGACAAGAGCGAAGATTTCCAACTTAAAGAGCCAGTAAATATCTTCAATAAAATTATAGAAGAAAACTTCCCTAACCTAGAGAAAGAGATGCCCATGAACATACAAGAAGCCTTCAGAACTCCACAGACTGGACCAGAACAGAAACTCCTCCTGGCACATAATAATCAAAACACCAGCCGGGTGGTGGTGGTGCGCGCCTGTAATCCCAGCACTTGGGAGGCAGAGGCAGGTGGATTTCTGAGTTCNAAGAACTGTAACAAGATAAAATAATCTAAGGCAGATAACTATGAAGATCAACGCAGAAGAGGTGACAATTTGCCAGCTGTTGAGGCAGGCACTGCCTTTCATTCTGACAGAACTTGACATCTCACCATTGTTTAATAGATAATATTGTCTTTCACTTCAAACTTTTCTGTTTCATGACAGTGGATTCAGAATAGATAACTTTCAGGTGCATTACTATGCATAACTGAGTGTTTCATTCATATTACATTTAGTGACAATTATACCATATTTATTACTTGAATGGTAGTCCATTGCTAGGGAAAGGGTAGATTTTTCCCCCTGCTTCCTACAACGTACTCAGAACCACTTATCTCAAAATAATTAATCCTTCATTTTTACTCCATATTGTACATAAGACATATTTTCATGGATAGTAATGTTTTCATGTTATTGTTATCTCCTGACTGTAAAAATAAAATTATGTGCCAATAGAGTAAACTTTTCACTCTGCTCATAAAACTTAATGGCTTTTAGAACTCCATGCATTTGAATCAGACGATTTTGTAGCTAACATTAAGTTGAMTTTTCAGGCAGTTGAATTAAAATGTCAGCTACACAATATGATGGTGTCAATTCAAGTAGAAAGCAAAATTGATAATGACCATTCACCAATAACTATCCACGAAGAAACTRTAATAACAGAATAGGCCTAATCTTTCTCCATTTGATTTTATATGTCATGAAAATTATAAAATATTATTGGTTCCCAGTGGCTATTAGCTTTCATATGCCTATATGGATATATAGATAAAACTGTCTCCAAATATTACAAACATACAAACGGCAAAAGTTCTTAATTCCCCAAACTTATAATTTAATATTCATAATTAATATTTTAAAGATTATAGTTTTGGACGAGACAAATGAATCTTGACTTTTTAAATTTTTGTTTTTCCCATGATGATAATGATATTATCTCAATCCTTAACAGGTATTTTCAAAGAAATAATCATTTATTGCAATTGATTTTTAGAAATAGAACATAAAAAAAATCAACTGTTCATTAGAACTATGGGATTGACCAGTTTGTAACCAAAGTGACTAAATATAAACCCCTGTTTAATTGAACTCTTCWCAAAAATAGTAGAAGATACCCAGATWCTCAAAAATTATTCAACATATAATCTAATTAAATAAGTACTACTTTAAAGAAACAGGTAGAGATGTGGTATAGTTATTCTGACAGAACTAGATAATGTACTTACACAAACAAAGTTTCATGAAGATTAGAAGAAAAGGAGTGATGTCAAAAATTCAATACATGCTTTATGCTTGCTAAATTCTTTCACTAATGTCTGACATACTAATAAGAAGYAGGCTACAATTTATATGAAAGTTACCCTTTTCTTCCTGTTCTTCCTTTTCCTCTTCCTTCTTTTTCTCCTCTTTCTTCTCTTCCACAGTAGATGATATATTTTGAAGAATTCTCTTTTCTCATAAGTGGCTGAATATAAGAAATTTGAGATTATTAAGTGAATTAATACTTACTATTTAAACTGTTAAAGTAAAATTCTATGAGAACATGGAATTCTTGGAGATTTTCATTTGTTTAGTTTTCCTATATGAGTTACTATTTGTGATGTTGAGAATTCTTCTAATCAATGTTTTAGATYTCTACTTACTTATATATTTTCTTATATTTCAGTCATTTTAAAATAAAACCTTAATATAATTTTAATGGGTTAGGATTTATGAGATTTGCTACTGGAATAGATGGACAAGGTACACAAATTAGTTATCAGCAATGAAGGTAATTAGAAAATGTGTAAAAATTCCCACAGAGGTTATGAATAACACCCAGGGAAGAGGCCTGTGCAGAAAGCAGAGTGGAACTAGGTCTCATACGATATCTCATAGTTAACTGAATTTTCAAGAATTCAGTCAGAAAAACATAGCTACATAGAAGCAATGCGGAAAAATAGACAGAATGAGAATGTGGACAGAGAATATAAGAAGTAGAAGGTAAACAACAGTGAAACTACTATGGACTAATGAGTTGGTCTGGTGGGTAAAGTGTTCACATGGTGGAAGTAGAAGATCCTGAGTTTGAACCCTAAGCACCCACATAAACACCTAATTATACTACCATGAAAGTATAATTGTAATAGTGCAGAATCCCAGTCAGTGTAGATGTATCAGAATTCCAGACTTGGTGAGAAACCTGTCATTATTTTTTAAAAATGTGTAGAAAGCAATACAGTAAAGTAGTAGGCCTCAACAAACACACACACACACACACACACACACACACA
>BDUI01017241.1:16453-33345 GCA_002335545.1 Apodemus speciosus
AAAAAAAAAAAAACAAGATTAGTGTTCACTGAGAATGTTTTTAAAAGCAGGACCTTCTAGACCATGACCTCCAAGTGAGTAGAGATCCAGCCAAATCTGCTTTTGATGTGTTGCTTTTGTTCACTAATTACTAAATGGAAATAATTTAAAACTCTGCTATAACAATCCTCATAAAAAAAATAGTGCCAACATTATCAGGACCTGTAGGAAATAATCCAATTTATTGGTCTTTTTTTTGTGACAGGACATTGTATTATTGTCTGTGAATGGAAGTTCTAGGAAGAAGCCATCCACATTGTTAATGATACTCCAAGGCTGACTACCTCATTGAACTTTATGACCATAGAAAGCTGGGGTGCTGCATATCCAGAGTCAAATTATTGTATACTATCTTTAGTCTCCCACATAGCCATTCACTGTCTACCCCTCTGCCTGATCAAACATCCTTGTGATTATTACATGAAATTCTACAACATATGCTATTTTAACTGACAGCTGGCTTCTACCAATCCAAAGCGAAGATTGTTCTCAAGCAGCATCTAAAAGCAACAGCAGGTGCTCCTAGATTTTCTGTCATCTGCCTACACCCTGCTTCTACCCAAGTGTGTGAGAGTGTGTTGGTTTGTAATGTTTTATAACTCTAAACAGCACTTCACAGGACTGTTAAACACATTGGAATATGATATTTGGGGTAATATGAATCTGCATGCCTGAGTCCCTGGGCAACTTACATTTGATGCCAGTAAAAGTATTTCTTCTTTTCTTTGAGATAGAACTTTTTTTTGCATAAGAACTTTGTACAAAAGCCTCATCRGAGACTGGAAATTGTCCTGGATAAAATGTAAGTGAAGTCAGTGTGCCTGAAGATCCTTGTATGTTGCTACAGAGGGGTGATGCCTCTGGACTCAGTAACTCATTGAGCAGTGTAGATTCAATGATTAGTAAACAATCTGGAACATGCTGTTTACAGATATAAAATAACCTAAATGTACGCAGGGTGCTTTTAATAAAACACAAAGATTCAGAGTCTTTGTAACGTACTCCCTTGTCTTAAACACATGAGATTTCACAGTTGCAGGCAATGTGAAGCACCTAATATCCATCAGGTATAGAAGTGCATAACAAACACATTCAGATTCCTCACCCTTAAAGAAATGGATTTGTCTGCAGAAGGCCTGATCTGTCAGTTGCATATTGAAAGCAGGGCTAGGCAGATAGGAAGTCCTGAGCCTCACAGGGCAGCAGGGTTAATTCCTCTTTCCACAATTCTTCCTGTCCAGTTCGCCACCCCAGACAAGCACATGGTCATTTTTCTTTCTATTATTCTTCTACAAATGCATTTTATTATGCAAACATCTCACTAAAGAGATGAACCTGTGAACCTGGACAAAAAAACACAGAGAGCTCTGTGGCAAAGTCCTAGCGGGAGCTCCTGAAAGGCCCAGACTGTCTTTACTCTTATTTATGAGCACATTTCTTCCTTCTCTGTCCTGTGTGAAGTCTGTAACTCTTTATTCCTTACAGTTCACAGTCCAGTCCTCTCAGAAGCTCACACTTGGTAATTTCCTAGCCTTGTTTAATGTGCCCTTTTTTGGTAATTATTTCTTTACATAATTAAATATTTTTGACAGTGTGACTTTTGATGGCACCATAGTAGCTTGTCCCTAGCCTCCATCACTGTAGAAAGCCTTGCACACTCTATCACTCAAAATCATCTTAGCGAAAGTTCCCCTTTCTCTCAACTGATAATACGGAAGCACTTTTGTCTGTTAAGGTCCAGCAGTAGACTGTAGTCCGTGTAAATGAATCAAGGTGTTAAAATTGGAATATTTGGAGCTGATCAATGGCAGTGTCTTAGTTAGTGTTTTGTTGCTGTGAACAGGCACCATGACCAAGACAACTCTTATATGGACAGCATCTAATTGGGTCTGGCTTACAGGTTCAGAGGTTCAGTCCATTATCATCAAGGCAGGAGCATGGCAGCGTCCATGCAAGCAAAATGCAAGAGGAGCTGAGAGTTCTACATCTTTATCTGAACGCTGCTAGGACRAGACTGGCTTTCAGGTAGCTGGAACGAAGGTCTTAAAGCCCATTCCCACACTAACACATTTCCTCCAACAAGGCCACACCTACTCCATCAAGACCACTACCTGGGTCAAACATATTCAAACCACCACAGAATCACCATAAGAAAAATTTAAGAATTTAAAATTTTAAAAATTTAAGAATGGGCTAGTGGTTAAGAGCACTTACTGTTTTTAGAAAAAGTTGGTATTTGTACCAATGGCTTTTTATCTTACTTTTTTCCAGTATTTCTACATTTTGTCTCCGTTTTTTCGTCTTGGTCTGTGCCATTGTAAGTATGTAGGTTTTTTTTGTTTTTGTTTTTGTTTTTTATTTTACAGAGGAATCCCAGTTAAGAGATTGCTTCGAGTCTCAAAAGAACCTTAGGACTTTGGCGTTTGAACAGTTTTGAGACTCTGAAAGACTATTGGGGTTTTTGTAGTTGGACTAAGTGCGCTTTACAACTATGGTATATTATGATATGACCACAAGTCTTTCGGATCAAGGGAGTGGGATGTGGTACTTTGAATGAGAAATGTGCCCCACAGACTCGGGATTTTGAACACTCAGTCATCCATTGGTGGCCTGCTTGGGGAAGTTACGGCACCTTTAGGAGGTGGAGCCTTGCTGGAGGAAGTCTATCACCAGGGGTGAGCTTTGATGTTTATAGCCTTATCCCACTCTTTGATCATGTCTATGGTTTCTGTGTAGGGCTGAAGCCATGTTATCTCTTCTCCACATTCTGGCCACCTGCCACCACACCTCCTCTATCATTTTGAACATTCCTTCCAGAATTACGATCATAAGCCAAAATAACCTCTTTCTTCCATTAGTTACTTTTGGTTGCTTTTTAAATTTATCATAACAAGCCGGGCGGTGGTGGCACACGCCTTTAGTCCCAGCACTTGGGAGGCAGAGGCAGGCGGATTTCTGAGTTCGGGAGGCCAGCCTGGTCTACAGAGTGAGTTCCAGGAAATCCAGGACTACACAGAGAAACCCTGTCTCAAAATAAATAAATAAATAAATAAAAAATAAAAAATAAATTATCAGTGACTAAATAGCTAACTAGAAGATTTAAAGAGAAAAAAGGGTTGTTTAGCTTATGGCAATGAGGTTTCAATAATGGCCCCTTGGCTCACATGTCTGGGCAGAAAATCATTGTGGCAGCAGCATGTGGCAGAAGCTACAATTTATATCTTGGCACTAGAAGCAGAGAGCACGACAGGAAGTGGGCAGGGATAATATAGTCACAGACCCACCCCCTAGTGACCTACTTCCTCTAGTTAATTCCTGCCTCCACAAGTTTCTACAAAGTTCCAAAATAGTACCACCGAGGAGTCAAGCTTTTAAAACATGAACCTGCAACAGACTTTTTCCCATTCAAATTATAACAGATTATTATGACTGAGAGTAATCTCTTACTGAGGTAAGAAGTGCAGAGGAAATTAAGAATATGGTGCCTGGTCACCTAACAGTCCCAAGACAATTTCATTTTCCAGAAGCCAAGTAGAGTTCTTGAATCAATTTAATTTTAGATGTATTCCCTGTAAGTATCCAATTTCAGTAACCTGTTTGTACTATGCCATGCGACAGTGGTGTACAAACATTCTTTGTCTGAGACCTTAGATCTATTTCGAAAACTAAATGAAAACAGTTTCAGAAATAAGTGTATTAGGTAAAGTAATCATTTGTAAGAGTGTCTGGCTTATGAAGCTCTGGCTTTTGACAAAGTGACACAGACCCTGATTGGGCTGCTCAGAGCTTCAGAGGCTAGTAGGAAGCTGCGCATAGGAGGCTAGATCTGAAACCAAAAGCTGGGCTTGACGTACAGAAGGAGATCAAGACAAAGTATGGGGATTTTAAGGATGATAAAACATTAAAACCTGGGCTATACCATTTGCTGGGAATCCATGTCGCGGACACTCTTTGAAGATCCCTTCCATGTTCCTGAGAACTTTGGCAGTTCCTGTCCTTACTGGAGGAGAATGAGGAAGTAGCTGCAGCTGGAAGTGGGGTGTCCTCTAGGGCCTGGGTACTAAGCTCCCAGCTTGGTACTACTGGAGTAGTATAGTAGAAGGGCTTGACTGGAGGCCTTAAGTCACTGGAGTGGGGGGGTGTCTGAAGAGATTATTGGAACCACAGCATGCCCAAGACTCAGCGTCTCATCTGTTGGGAGGGGAGTAGCTCCGTGGTTAAAGCACTGTGGTGGGAGCCAGGGCTAACCCACACCATATCTCATGCTCACCTCTCAGGAGCCTCTGATTGCCAGGGTGTGTTTGATAGGTTCTTCTCTTTGGTGACACAGACTCTGAGACCTGCTTCTCAGCACTCTCCAGTGGCAGCATTCTGACACGTTCTAGTGGGAACATACGTTGTCAGGCAGTAAGCCCCTTGCCAAAGGCCTGGCACATTACTGTATTTGTATGTGTTATCTCTCGAATTCAAATAAATAACATCTTCTCACCATGTCTTGTGACAATTTTGATGATACAGTTGATGTTCCGGGAAAGTTGAAATATCTGTCTTGTTAGCAAATAACTGGTTAAAGCAAAGGTTTCAGACAGCTCCCCAGATTTAATGGTGGCTCATGCTCAGGGAATCAATGACTGTGAATCACCGCCAAACAGACATCAGTAGACATCTTTATGTCTTCCTCAATCTACAGCTGACTTGTAATCAGCTATCTTGTTTCCTAAGTTTCAGGGGCACAGTGGAGACAAGATGATGCTAACTACCTTCTTTTGTTATTTTTCGTTGTATCTCACTGTCCTTAGGGCTGCAGAATGATCATCAGTCATTAAGAGGTGCACTCTATTCTAGAGCTCTTTTATGTCTCTACCCTCTTTGCCTGCGCATGTTGTACTCCATCAAATTATGTCCCAATTTGTGATTATTATTCTTGGTGCACCCTGGAAACCTTTGTGCTTCACTGTAGCCGTGGMGATGTTTACTGTGTGGAATGTCATAGTCTGCAATGTTGAGAAAGAGACTTGGAGACCGGCACCCACAGAGAGTCACTGAGCAGAAGGACTCCAGTGAACAGGCAGAATAGCTCCTCCATTTAGCCAGTGTCAAGGCAGCCTAGGTGCAGAAGATTCTAGAGTATTGTGAGAACAAGAGATCAGGCGCTCCACCCCATACACTTGGTCTGAGGCTTCCAGGGAACTCAGTGTCCTTCCCAGTGAGCTTTAGGGCAATTCTATCTGAGCCAAGGGAAGGGACTTATTTCTTAATGCGGTGTGAGGTCTGCATGGCTGTCTTCCTGCAGTCAGCTTCCCTGTCAGAGGTGCCTGTGTGAATGCATCGATTGTGGACCCCCAAATGTATAAAATACAAATCTATTTTAATACATAAAATAACTCAGCCATGTGTATATTATAAATTGTGTGGTAGAGACTTAACTCAAATTGGCCAGAAGCCTGCTCTACCAATTTATCAGTTTAGCTACAAAAACTGGCTAAAGACTAAAGATTCAATAGGCATCAGTCAATAAATAAGTACAGAACTCTCCAAAGTAGCAAAGTACTTTATGTGGCATGCAATATAAATAAGCAATTGCTATGGCTGTGTTGCTTGGAAAAAATGTGTTTTTTAATATATACATTTTCTTTAAAATTTTTTATTACATTTTAGTGTGTGTGTGTGTGTGTGTGTGTGTGTGTGTGTGTGTGTGTGTGTGGTGGGGTGCTCATGTGCCAGGGTGCAGGTGTGGAGGTCAAAGGTCAACTTTTGGGACTTGGTTCTTTTTCTTCTTCCATCTGTGGGTCCCAGGGATTTGAGGTCATGCCTTTATTCACTCAACCCTTTCTCCTTCTCCTGTGCTTAAAACAAATGCTCAAGTATGTATGAAGGTCATTCTCTTCTTCTTCTTTCCTCCTTTTCCTCTTCCTCTTCCTCTTCCTCTTCCCCTTCCCCTCCCCCTCCCCCTTCTTCTTCTTCTTCTTCTTCTTCTTCTTCTTCTTCTTCTTCTTCTTCTTCTTCTTCTTCTTCTTNTTCTTCTTCTTCTTCTTCTTCTTCTTCTTCTTCTTCTTCTTCTTCTTCTTCTTCTTCTTCTTCTTCTTCTTCTTCCTTTTTCTTCAGATATTTTTTTTCCAAGACAGAGTTTTATGTAGCTAATGCTGAACTGAACTCCTGATCCTCCCTTTCGGTGGAATTGAAGATGTATATAACCTTGTGCCCAGCTCTCAAATATGTTGTTCCAAAGAAAATTATATACTAATCCCAAATTACAGTCTATTTTGCTTTTACAAAGTTAAAGGGAGTTTTGGTTTTTTTTTTTTTGTTTTTTTTTTGGTCTACCTGCTGTTCAGACAGGGAACTCCCTGTTGCTGGCCTGGAGCCCTAAAATCCCACAGGGCCCAGGCCCAGATTCCCCCATCTCCTTTCAAGAGCGCCTCGGTCTCTAACATTTAGATGAGTATCTTTCTATTGGGAGTTTGGTTAATAAAGATTTTGTGGATAGCAATCTTGTCTTACAGAATTCCTAATGCTTGTTTAAGTTTTAGCAGACATCTGATCTGCTTCATGAGGCATCTGTCTGCATCTACGAATCTATTCCTCTCAGGGACTACTTATTCTAGATGCCCCTGGTTCCACACTTGTATTATACGCATCTTTATCTGTCAGGGAAGCCGATTCACTACTCTTTTATATTTTGTTTTTTACTTGGTTTTGGACAGAAAGATGAAATGTGCCCATTTATTCATGGAAAATGAGCCAAGTCAATAGAATGTATTCTAAATTCCCTTTAGAGGGTGGAGATATTTAAATTTCATCCAGTTATTTTAGCCTTTAAAACTGATTACACCTACATAGCATGAAATACACTATTGTATGAGAAAATAATTGAAACCTCCTCATGCAGACATATTTAATAAAGACTAAGCAAATTTGATAACTATGGACTGTTAATATGTTGTTTGGTGAGGCATAATGTTTATTCCCAGGATTATGTTATCAGAAAAACTAAGTTTATTAATATCAAAATTATTGAACAAAATTTAAATTTTGCAAAAAGAGACCTTTAGCAAAGAAAGAGTCAACAGGAAGTCAATGTTTACTTCTCAGAAACCCAAATAGAAGCAGTGCCTATGTATGTATGTGTGTTGGGCGGGGGGAGAAGCAACCCTTTCCCGTGGCCCATAGAATAACTCAGCAGCACTGATGCAGGGGCTTGCTAGTCAAATTAAAGCTGAGGAGAGACAAGCACAGGCTGTTCATGGCCATCTCGCTGGTGATCCGCGAATTCTTCCTGAACATTTAGAGCTTTGATCATATCACTGGTCCCTTTCAGCTTCAGAGTCGTCCTAGTAAGGATTTGAGCTTAAATTCTCCATTAACAACTTTCTGGCCAGTGTTACTGCAACAGGACACCCTCTATCTTCACTTTCAGTCATCACCATGTAATATGCACCTGGTTCTCAGGTTATAATAGGTCAATCTACTTTGAGTACTGCTTCTCTTTAAATGTAGGTATTATTCCAGATATTTTTGCGGGCACATGATAGAAATTCAACCCAATGGCTTCAGAAAAAAAAGAAGAAGAAGGTGACTGTATTGGATTTGACAACTAGACCACAAAATGAATGCAGTGGCTGGGCCCAGCTTCCAGCTTAGCTTCCCTGGGTCACATCCTCCATTTCCAGCTGTGTGACCACTGGTTTCTCAGGCCAGAGTGGAGCCTGTGCTTTCCTTTACCAGAGGCCAAGTCACCACCTTCCAGCATTGCTTAAGGACTTGGGTGACTCTCACTGGCTGTCCCTAGCATGAGAATGAAAGCCATCACCTGATAACAGAGCAAGCCTGGGGCACAAGAGCATCCCTGCCATGCTGCCCTTTAAGAGGCCATGGTTGTTCTTCCTGTCTTAACTGAACTGAAATCCATGAGCGTTCTGAAGATAACAGTTCAGGCCACTTTATGAAATCACTATTTACAGAACTGTAGGACGTGCTAGCTAGGTCCCGAGCACCTTAGCACATTAAATGCTCTCCAAATGCTGGGCCCTCACATACACCCCCTTTCCTCAACCCCAAAGGGGCAACAACATGCTGAGTATACAGCAGCACGTCACTGTTCTGCAACAGAGCCCCAGCCCAACACACCATCAATCAATGGGTAAGTGCTTACTGTCTTGATTTTCTTTCCTCTTTAGGGCAATTACCAATAATTCACCGTGAATGCTCGTGTTCTTATCACGTGTGTTTCTGCCTTTGTTGGCACTTAAGCATCTTCATCTTTCTTGACTGTGAAGTCAAGACTTTCATCTTTCTTGAGCAAGAAGTCTTTATGTCTCACTTTTTGAGGAATGACCAAATGTCATCTAATCCCCCTGAACTATTTTACCTTTGCATAAGCAAACTGTGAATATTTTAATTTCTTTACAGTATCATCATCATCTGAATCTAGCCATATTGTTATTCTTGCTGTCATGGTGGGTTTGAAGGGACCATTTCATTGTGGTTTTTATTGGCATTCCCATAGTCAATTTTTTAATGTTCTTATTAGCCATTGAATATATTGTGTGGAGAAATATCTCTCCTAATTTCTTTGCCTTTCATGGTGGGTTATTTTCTTTCAATTATTGATCTTTAAGGACATGGCTTATATTATGGACACAAGTCTCTTATTAAATATATGTCTTCTAAGTATTTTCTCCTAATAGTCTACAAATTATCTTTCATTTTCTAATGCTATTGTTTGTTTGTTTAATGAAGCAGCCCAAGATAGCCTTGAACTCCTGATGCTTCTGCCTCTACTTCCCAAGTGCTGGGATTATATGCATGTACCACCATGCTCAGTTTTGTGTCCCTGGAAGCCCAAGAGGCTCTAATTTTTATAAGACCCAACTTGCCTGGATGTCTTTTCTTTTCTTTATTGCTAGGGTATTATATCAGTATTTATTGCCTGTCAATACTCATGGCTGCTTTTCCTGAGTTTTGCAGATTAGCTTTACATCTGTGTTTGCAGTTCACTGGAGATGACCTTTGTACCTGTCATTTGGTAAGAGTCCAGGATCAGGGTTGTGAGTCAGACACCTAGCTTTCCAGCACTGTTATAAGGCTGTTCCTTCTCTCTGGAGTCCTTGTGTTTGTAATGGTTTTCTTAGTTACTACTCTATGACCTAGAAAACAAAGACCTAGTTGAGAAATTATCTAAATAAAGTTGACCTGAGATCATGTCTATGGGGATTGTCTTGAATGATTGATTGATTGATTGATTGATTGATTGATTGATTGATTGATGAAGACCCAGCCCATTGTGGACATTATCATTCCCTAGGCAGGAGCTCCTGAACAAAATTAGAGGAAAACATTAGTGGAGATTCAGTGAGCAAGCAAGCAAGCAAACAAGCAAGCAAACAAGGAAGGAAGGATCAATGTGTTTATTTTCTTTCTGCTCTTGACTATGTTACCTTAAGATCCTGCCTTGACTTCCCTACAATAATTAACTCTGACCTGAAATTATAAACCAACTAAGGTTTTCCTTCCCTGGGTTGCTTTTTGGTCAAAATATTTGATCACAGCCACTAGAACAATATGTTTGTCTGGTTTTGGTAGTAGAATGATACTGTGCTCATAGATAGAATTAGAAAATGTTTCTTTCTCTGTTTTTAAAAATTAATTTTTGAAAAAGAATTTGGTTTCAATTCTCCTTTAAAAGTTTTTTGAATTTTCTTTTAGAATTCATCATTAAAATCTCCAGATCCAGACCGCATGCATGTCTGTGTTCTTTCTTCTTTTGTGTATGTGTGTGTGCATATGTAAGTGGTATGTGGTTTTGTGTTTTATATAGGTATATGCATGTGGAGGCCTGAAGTTGTTGGATGGAATCGTCTACCTTACTCTATGAGACAGGATCTCTTAATCAAACCCAGAGATCTCTTAAAGGGCTTGTCTTGATAGCCAGCTTATTCAAAGTATTTCCTCACATCTCCACATTCTGAGGCTGGGATTGCAGGCAGGTTCCATGCCCAGTCAGCACTATGTGGCTTCTGAAGATGCAGTCTCTGGTTCTCCTGCTAGCACAGCAAACTTTTAACCACTGAGCTGTCTCCCCAACCGGTGTGGGGTTGTGATTCCTGGAAAGAAGATAAAACAACAACAAACCCACCATGGACGGCTGTGTGCTTAAATGAAACGAACTTCCCAGAACTCATATCTTAGAGATGTACAAACTATCAAATCTCAAGATAAGCTAGTAGACGCCAATAGATCTTTCAAATGTGAAGAGAAATTATAAGAAACTTGTGACCTTTACCACGCCTGACTCTACCTTAAATGTCTAGGGACAGCATTTGGCTTCTTGTTTGTTTGTTTGTTTGTTTTATTTTACCCACAGTTCCTGTTTGCTGATGATCTTAATTAGGTAAGACACAATTTACATATTTCCCTTAGCTCTTTACATATACCTTTCTTGCTTCAGTGAGCATGGATAAAAGGGATGGATGATTTCTAAGTCCAGTGCCTTCCTGTTTTCAGGGACAGTTTCACCCACCTTCTTCTTACCTTCCCACATATGAGCCGTGCTGTCTGGTTTCATTGCTCAGATGTTTGAGATCTTTGGTGGCTACTCTAGGCATAAGCTTCCCCTGCTGTTCTCTCCATTTGCTGTTGTTACAGGTACCTAGTTTTCATGGATGATGATTTAATGTCTTTCTAGAACTAAGTTCATAGCCTTTGTTCTATGGTCTCTGTGTCTGAAGTTATTGTATAGGTAACTGTGGCCAGATGACAGTAGCACAGTGTTTCCCCCAAGCCTTGGGTTGGCTGCTCCCCTTTTCTGAGCAGCTCACTGCATGTTGGGGCCTGGTGTCCACACCCTGGCAGACTGTTTTCAACTCTGCTTTGACCTTTAGTTCTTTCTCAGAGGAGAGCCAGGCTGCATGCTCTGAGCCTTCTTTATCTTCCCCCTGAGTGAAGATAATCACAACCCTACAGCAGCCTCTGCATGCTTCCAGCCCTCAATCTTCTCACGAACTTTATTCCACAGCTTTCCTTCAAGGTCTTCAGCCAGCTTGAGGTTTATCCCTGTCATTATCAGCATGTCTAGCAACTGCAATAGCAAGTGGATGGTGCAGATTATTTGAACAAATGCTACCAGATAAAATATCAACACTGAGCAAGCCTAGATCCAGGTCAAATGTTGGCAAACTCTCAATGAGATCCCTTATGGATCTTCCAAATGTCTAGCTAATGATAGTTTGCTGGGAATGAATCTTGGAAGGAGCCTTCATTCATTCTTTCTCTACAGTGGTTATTATTTCTCTCCATTGTTGCAGACTATTAGCTCTCAAGAGTATCTCTCAAATATGGAAAGGGGAAATAAAGTAAGGTAGGCACTTCTCTTAAGTTTCTAATTTTATAATAATTTAATAAACATACTTTAACACATCTGTAAGAATTTAGTTGATTTATATGGTCATGCAAATATTGATTTTGGACAATAATTGTGATGTCACCCACAATTAATTGTTACTTTGGCACAACCTAGAATCACATGCAAAACAGTTTCAATAAGTGTTTTGGGTTGGCCTATGGGCCTGTCTGTGGGAGATCATCTTAATTCACTTGGATGACATGAGCAGACCCACCCACTAGGGCAGTACCATTCTCTAGGCAGGAGGTCCTAGACTATAGAAGAATAGAGAGTTGGAGCTGAGTACAATCATGCATGCATTCATTTCTCTCTGCTTTTGACTGTGGATGTAATGTAAATAGCTGTTTGAAATCTTTGCTTTTGATTATCTAATGATGGGCTTTGCATTGTAAGTGAAATAAATTCTTTCCTTGCTTATCCTGTGGGGTATTTTATCACAACGACAAGAATAAAACTAGAACAGGGATCTTTTTTCTTTTATTGTGTACAGGGTATCTGAAGGTTTTTATTCTGTTTCCCACTGATGCAAGCTCTTATCTGAAATCTTGTTTAAAGGACTTAAAAGTTTCCCACCTTTGCACTTGTAGCCGTGAGTAGCTTAACTAGTATGCTTCTTCGATACTGATCTGATCTCAGGTGTGTGTGTGTGTGTGTGTGTGTGTGTGTGTGTGTGTGTGTGTGTGTACTTATTTAAACTAGTTTTCACTATTCAGCCTTCATTGGCCTGAAACTTACTATATAGACCATGCTGTCCCAAAATTCATAGAGATCCACCTGCTTCTGCCTTCTAAGTGCTGAGATTAAAGTCTGGTATCACTTAGATGGCCAGTTCTGGTTCCCAAAAGCTAGTTCCTAATTCAGAAGTTCCCAAGATAATTTGATTGGCAGAATCTACATCCTGTCCCAGACAATGACGARTGTAAAACCAAGAGGGCCTTTGATTGTCCTGACCAGGTGATTGGAGAGAAGATGTGCAGGGTAAGCTGGAAAATCCTACCTGAACCATACAATGGAGTCCAGAGGAAGGGTTTTTCCCAAAAGGATATGCTACCTTCATAGACCAAGAACTGATGCTCACAGAAAGCATATCATCATGGAAAGAGGCAGCATTCGCAGATAACACAAACATCACCCAGCTTGGATTTTTCCCTCCTACACATTCCACAATTCTTATTATAGCTCACTCTGTAAACCTAAACTACATTAGAGCCTCACAAACCACTGGCTCATCATATCTGCATCATTTTGGTTCAAGGTCTTCTGATGGGTGATGAATGTTACAAAGTTACTAGGAAAATGGCATCCTAGCCACCACAAAGTAAACACATGTGATTCTTCCTAGATAATGGAAATGGTGCCAAGCACTTAGCATACCACATGAGTACAAAGACATCAACCATCAAGCCAGATCTTTTGTTGATGTTTAGAAATTCTGATAAAATCATATTCATGGTTGCACTTTAATCACATTTCTATTTTGCTTCTGAATGTTATCATAATTTCAAAGCTTGGATGATGATTTATATTTTTAAATTTTATTTTGCTTTTAGGAGATGGTGTTTTTTTCTTTACTCAATGAATGGTTTTGATGAAGATGGCTTTCAGAAATGATTGTAAAAGTTAGATTCTTATACATAATCATAAGCCAGCCTTTTAATGCAGGCTTTCCTTCAACCCATCTGCTCAGCTCAAAACATTACTCACAATTCTAACAACAGTAATATTAGTTAAAACAGGACAGGGTTCTGGACATAAACAATAAATGCAGAAATATTCTAAACCAAACACAGAGAGATATCTGATATCCTTTGAGGTCTACCCCTATTTAGGCTAAGGGCCTAATTTTAAATGGTTCGATATCCAACAACAGCAGTTAAGGAATCATTCCAAGTCCCCCTTTCCCATGTATAAATAAATATTTCATGACTCTCGGAGTGTCAGAAATTCAATCTCATTCCATATCCTGTCTTTTGGAGTCACAGTCTGTGCAAATCAGGGACCACAGGAACATGTGGCAGAAAAATGAGGTAGTGTGCAGCCACCTGCTGTGTCCCTCAACTCCTGTCCCACCAGAACACAGGTCTGATGAGTCTAAGGAGGTCCTTGATAATTGTTCAACCAGGCAAACTGTCATGGACTATTTATAAAGGTAGAAATGGCCTCGACATCTCTGGTGCTATCCATTTGATGCAAGAGTCACTGGCGTCATCCTGGGACTGCAGCCCTCAACACTTGAATGTCTTCTAGGGTAGAGACTTCCTTATGATACATCCATCCATCTCTGAGTACTACTGGAAGSGTTTCCATGGTTTGAGATGAAAATGGACACTTTAAAAGTTGGAAAATTGCACTTAATTTTAGCCTAAGAGAGTGAAGGAAAATTAAACTCTTCTTGGCCCTGAACAAGGTACTGAGAAAAAGTTGCATTTATAGCCTTTGGTTGAATTAATAAGTGATTATGTCACGAGGCATTACTGCTTTTGTAGTTCATTATGATACTTGACATACTGGACGCAGTGACACGTGCCAGTAATCCCAGCATTCAGGAGGCTGTGAAGGAAGATGTCAAATTGTCTGAGTGAGTTCAAGACGTTTGACAAGCTCTTGGTTCTACAGGTATCACATGAAGAAGGAAGCCAGGAGCGGAGAGCCACTGGCAATGATGAGGAAGTTCCCCGAGGAATGGTTAATGATCACATTTCTCTTAGTTTGTCATTTCTTTGTAAAAGGGATTTGTCCCCTTCCTCTCGTTTGTTGACAATTTTCATTCTATTAGGAAAGAACAAAAGCACCAATATACAATCAGAGAGGGTGTGTGTATTACTTTTCTGTAGCTGTGATGCAACACAGCAAGACCAAACACCAAAGCAAGGAAGAAAGGGTTTGTTTGGCTTATACTTCCCGAGGAAAGAGTCCTCACAGCAGGAAAGGCATGGCAGCAGGAGGGAGGGCATGGTGGAAGGGGCAGAAAGAAGCGAGATCTTGTTTCATCTGCACACAAACAATAGATAAAGATAGGGAATGGGGCCAGGTTATAAAACCTCCATATCTATCTCATGATGGACTTCCCTTAGCAAGGCTCTGTCTCCAAGAGCTTCGTCAATCTTCCCAAACAGTACCTTCAGCCGGGCCACCACCAGGACTCTGAGCAGATGAGCTACAGAGAGGAGATTCTGGGACCTGGGATGCCTGTAGGCTGTACAGAGAGCTGCCAGGTGTGGCTTTCCTAAGTCATCGCCTGTGGCAGAGTAAGCTTTCCAGTGCTGCAGCTGCTGTTTGAGTGGCCAAGCTTTACTCAAGTAGCCGGTCACTCATTAGCCTGTTAGTCAGAGCTTTGGTTTGTTGTGGTCTCCTCTCTTTTTGGTGTGTGTGTGTGTGTGTGTGTGTGTGTGTGTGTGTACACTGCACATTTGTGTTTGTGTGTGTGCTCACGTATGCATGTGCAGGTCAAAAGTTGCTATCAGGAGTCTTCTCTGTCACTCCCCATCTTACTTTTTGAAACAGGGTCTCTCAATGAATCTACCCTTCGACGATTTGGCTAGGCTCCTGGTCATCCGGCCGGCAGCATCTTCCCATGTCTGCCTCCTCAGTGCTGGGTTAGAGACATCCACGTGCCATCGGGCCTGCCTTTTACGAGAGTGCTGGGCATCCAAATTCAGGTGCCATGCTTGTGTGGCAAACACTTTCCCTCTGAGCTGTGTTCCCATCCCTGACCCATTTTGTCAAACTTTGGTTTTTCCTCTTTCTCTTTGTTATGGTCACCATAGTACCTATGATGCAGGGATAACTAGACAATAGATACAAACACTTTCTCCCTTAAAGAGGAAGGAATCACAGACAGCAATAGACAACCAACTAGAGAGCAGCTCTGCCTAGAGAGCTCCTTTTTGTGCATTCTCACTGATAGCACGTGAATACGTCCCTTTAATCTGTGTCCATGCCCCCCTTTCCTCCTGTCAGTTCCTGGTTAATTACCATAATTGACATCCGATGCTGCCCTTCCCTTCTCTAGTGCATCATATTGGAACTCAAAATTCTATATGAATTATGACTGATCAACACATACACAATGCTGTTAATTAAAGTAAAATCAGTACAAGTTTTGATGAAGTAGAGATAACAGTCAGAATATTTGAAAATATTTCTTTCTAAAATCTATCTTGTTTGGCATTAAAACAGCATTTCTGCTACATTAGATTTCCAAACTCAAATTAAAACATCTTACTGAATATTCATTCACTTTTCTTGTTTTGCTAATGTGTCAGATTTGAAAACGATACTATCTGTTGGTTTTATAACGTGGAGAACATCCAGGGTTAGTGGCAGTTATTTTTAGGAGGCAGTTATAAGTGAATTTTCTTTTCAGTGAATGTGTATACCTTCACTTTTTCTTACTTAGACAAATTATAGTTAAGAATTATATAACAATTGTTTTAGCTCTTTTTTTTAATTTTTGTGTCAGAGGTTAGAGACTCCATACATATCCTGTGTATGCATCATGTACATGTAAGACCCCAAGGAAGCCAGAAAAAGGCGTTCCATCTCTTGGAACTGGAGTCACAGATGGTGGCGAACCACCAYGTGGGTGCTAGGAACTGATCCCAAGTCCTCTGCAAGAGCAAGGTGCTTTYGAGCCACTGAGCMCTCTTTTCYGTCCTCTCCTAGGGGGTGGCAATAACACTTTTTTAAATGGAGAAACCAAGACTGTGAATTATTATGGGAATACTTGCTTTCTAAAAACGTTTAAACTATGTACACAGGTTGCCTTATGTTCCTGGCCCCAAGCTTGGCTCTCCGGGGTTGATACAACTAGCGATACTTTGTGTACTCCGTAGACAGTCACATAAATTCACTGTCCTCAGAGGAATTCCATAAGTGTGGGACACACAGATTGGCACATGTGAAATGATCAGGAAAATGTGTCAATTACTCCCTTCACTGGCCTTAAATGAAACGGATTACAGGTGCATCTGTTTATTCCTGCAGACAGAGAGCTGGTGTGTCTATGCCTGTCGGTGGAAGGCTAATGGATCRGAAGCCTGGGCCACATCGCCCTGCCTTTTCATCCCCCCTACCCCCATGAAGCCTGTTGGGATAGGGATGAACATTTAACCAGGCCCATGCATCCATGAAAGCCCTCAGACTAAGTCCTAAATTATTATTTCTCTGGTATGTTTCAAAACATACCAGAGAAAGGCCCCAAATGATCTTAGAAATGACTTGAAATCTGCTTAACATATAGTATTCGTGTGGCTTAGCAGTCACTTCCAACCAGCCTAATTATGAAGCAGAATGAGTTTTGCAGAGGTGGCAAAATGGGAAAAGAAGCCGCAAGTCTTTGTTTCCTTCTATTCTTACCCTTCAAGCACTCAAGTGTGTTCTCATGTGTGTGTGCATGCCTGTGTGAGTTTGTGTATGAATGTGTGCACACACATGAGTGAGTGTATATGTA
>BDUI01017246.1:9555-20449 GCA_002335545.1 Apodemus speciosus
GGGGTGGGAGGGTGGAGCTCGCCTAGTGGGCAGGTAGGTCTCTTAGAGCCCTGCATCTGTTTTTATGGCCCTGGTTTTAGGGTGGAGATTTCCTTTAAGATTGAGAAATAAATGTGTCTCCTTAGAACATTCTTATTTCTGCCAGGCTCCTTACAGAGCGTCTTACCTGCACTGAGCAGTTTTTATAAAGCTGTAATAAAAACGAGGTCTGACTTTTGATTTAATTAATAGAAATGACAGACAAAAAAAGAAAGAAGGGCACATTGATGTCGGGTTGTAAACTTTCTTACTGGACCAATATGTGGTCCCCCATCCTTTCCCTGTAGAGAGGGTGTTCGGAAATGATCAAAGGTCAAATGTATTTCTTCGTAAGCTATGCAGTCTGTTGTCACAGTAGGTGGAGGGAGGGTAAGGCTGGTTACTACGTTGGCTGTGATTCTCAAACACTGGGAAAACTAATAGGGATCAAAGTGGGAAAAGGCCATTAATACAAATAAGTTCCTTTTATACAAGTTGGGGAAAAAACACAAGACATGTTCCACTTCTTTTTTTTTTCCTTTCTTTCTTCTTTTTTTTTTTTCTTTAACACTCCAGGTGTGACAGGAGATTAGGTATCCAGCAGGGGAGAGAGGAGAGTTAATTAAAGTTTTTTGTTCTGACTTACAGAAAGAGACATCTTTTCATTTCATAAGCAGGATAAGCAGGATGGCTTTTGAGAGCTGTTGGTGCTTTCTTCTCCTTTCTCGGAGTGTCACCAAAAGGCAGATCAAAGCAGCCTTCCTTCCGGATCTGTTTCCAGCCACCTTCTCAGCTAATGGAGTTAAAAGTGTCTTCTACCAATGGGGCGGGGCTCATCTGACTCACCATCAGAGAGGTCATCTCACTGTCTTGGTAATATGCAAAGTGACCTCGATAGATGCTTATGGAAAACCATATTTAGCATGAATTAAGCAGAAACCAGCCCTAAAGGCCAGAGCAGGAGAGAATGTGGCAGGTGCACCTCCCCCTCCTGCCTGTATTTTATTCATCAACTCTGATTGACAGCTCAGAAATTAGCACTCAGGCTTGAATGTCCCGAGCTCTGTAGATTTACCGCGCGTCCCCTGTTCCTTTTGGTCCTTGCGATTCAGCGCCCCACGGCTGACATTTCCTACCCTCCAAGGGGCGAAGGGAGGGCATGTTTGGGAGAATTCCTGCTGTTTTTCTCTTCAAGACAGTGACAAAGTGAAATAAGACAGAGTGAAATAGAAGTGGCCCTGGTGAGGCCTGGGAGCCGGCAGGTCACGGGCAGCAGGGGTTGGTCATTGTCTTCCMGTTCTGGGCTCCTGCAGAGAAAAAAACCTGGCCTGGCTACAGCCACCAATGAAAAGCCTGCATTCTGCCACTCAGGGCTTTGYGAAGGCGCCAAAGCTTGACACGGTTGCTATAGCTACTGTCTGATTGTGGTAGGCTTGTCACAGTGCTTGATAAAGTGGGAAGGTTATCCCTGATAGGCCCAAGTAATCAGAACCTTGCAAGGCTTGAGTATGTGGATTTAAATTGTTTTTTTCCCCTCCTCTTTTAAGCTGGGAGCGCTGGGGGTGGGGTTGGGGAATCTTTTGCTGCAGAAGCTGCAGGACTTTCTTTCAGCTGTAGCAGGAGCTTGTCCTAGGCTGGAAGGAAGGTGTGCATACATCTCATCTCGAGGGACAACAGAAATGAGGGTCCGGCTGGCTACCTGCTAACCCAGGGCCGGCTTGATTGTGGCTTTGAGCCATGCTGCAAAGACCCTCTCGTGACCCGTCCTGTAAATTGATTCGGTTGTTTCTCTGTGGTCCCTTGCCTCTACGCCTGCCTTTTCTGATTTTCCATTCTTCCCTGGCCTTTCCCCCTGCCTTTCCCCACCACCGAATTTCTCACAGACACGGCGGATCCTCGGGAAGGATTTCYGCTACCTTTCTTTTCGTGTCAGTGAGAAGTACAGTTAAATTGAAAATGACAGCTTGCGGGTTTTAGTTCCAAAATTATAGCCACCTTCCCCCCCCCCCCCCTTTGGAAGGGAACTAAGAGTTTATCTGGGTGGCAGTCTCTTGCTCGGTGGCACAGAGACTGCATTAGTGGCTCTCTATAGATTCTGGCGTGCTTCCGGAAGTTCCGGGTCAGGGGGACTAGGTCTCTGAACGTACATTTTCCCCGACAGCTGAGGTCTGCGCTACAGTTGCTACAGTTGCCTGACCGAGGATTGAAAGCCACAGCACAGGTCTGACCTTCACAGTTTAGAAAGCCACAGCTACATTCAGGTGATTTGGTAGCCGTGATGACATTGGTGCCCAGTTCCTCAGCCTCTCTCTCTTAGCTCCCTAGTACAAAAGCGTCCGGGTCCACCAGCACGACTCCGTAGCCTACCCTCCGTGGCTCCTCAGGCCCWTCTCGAAGAAAAATGCATGTCTCCAAGTGAAGCCCATCCCGCTGCCGTGCACCTGGCCGGGAAGCCTGCTTTGACCAGGGCCAAGGCTCCTCGCTTTCTCGCTGACACTCCAAGTTACTACAGTGCACACATTGCACGCAGTTCACCGTCCTCTGTGCACAGCTCCCAAGAAACAGGGAGAATGAATCCATGCGGATCCCTTCGGTGCAAAACTGAAGCCCTCATCTTGAAAAGATAAATAGTTTATTCCTGTGTCATTTTGAGTGACTATGGCCTTGCAATACAGAATTAGGCTACCCCAAATTCCAGGTTCCAACATACAGGTAGTTCCATGGCRTCTTATAGTTTTACAGAACAAGTCCTAAGTCAAGGCAAGTTTAAAATATATTAGTGGGTACATCAGAGGAGGTAGCACAGCAAACAGATTATCTGTAGGCCCAAGATACTATCTGAAGACATCCTTAGCGTTTGGGTTAGTGGAAGCGAGTGGGCTGCTGTGCTAATAGGTGGTAATAGATTGCTGGTTATTAGTCACAAGATGTTAGTTTGAATACATAGGTGGGCAAGCAATGACTGTTCCCGAGAACTAGAACTAGCCTTCAGATAAGGTGACTGTCCCCTAGAGAGCAACATTCTAATCTCTCTATAGAACTGAAATTCTAATCAGCCAGTCAGTTCTGCGGACACAGCTTCCTTTCAGAGGTTTTTGTTCATGGTACCAAGGTCAAAGGAACCTGGATAGAGAGCTGTCCTTTTCCTAAGCCAGCTAATAGAGATGGAGAGCCCCGTGTATACCCAGAGCAAGGCTGGGGGCCTCATTTTCCTTGGTGAGGGGCCCAGAGTTAGAAGCAAGGCCGTGAGGTCAGGGTGTCCCTATTATGATTCCTGCTGCCTTGGCCTTATGTTAAGTGAATCTCCCTATGCCAGAGGGGCTGCACCTCTAAATTGTAAAACAAATATTTGTCCTCTGGCCCTAATTAGAAATAAAGCACAACCAGCCTGCATTGACTCCTGAGTGGCAGGCTGAGARCCCAGTAAGGCTGCTCTGTGTGGAGCTGCGGTCCCAGGATGCAAATGGCTTGATCATTTGTCAAGTGTAATTTAACTCCCCAGGACACCAGAGCGTCTCTGCTAACAYGCACTGGGAATGGGTCTTGGAGGAAGGTAATTGTGTTTCTTCAGTGGAACTCACAGGAGACTGTCCAGACAAGAATAAAACAAAATTGATACATCCATCCCCAAGCTTTCACTTCTTACCAACTACACAGACCATGTTGGCCTACGCAGAGCCTGACCCCAAATTCTCAAGTCTGCAGCTCATGTTCTCAGAGACTCTGACTCTACTTTGCTTGGTAGAATCAATGGGAGGATCGACTCCAGGGGTGAGGAGGTGACCTTAGGTGACAGCAGTGTTAATGGTGGCCTTTCTCCACAGGGCACAGAGGTGCAGACCGACTACATGCCCCTGCTGAACTCGCTGGCAGCCTACGGATGGCAGCTCACCTGYGTGCTGCCAACGCCCATCCTCAAGACTACCAGGTAACAAGCATGGCGACCTTGATGACTACTGTCATGGCTCGTGCTAGGTGGGAAATCTCTTTAGTCCTGCAGCAGGCCTGTGGGCTGGCACGGAACCTTTCTGGCTGGGGCTTCCAGGTCCAGAGGTTCACTTACACCCCCTCTCTCCCCCTCCTCACATGGAAGCGTTTGGTCAGTGAGTCGGGGTTGCCCTGGAGGACTGAGACTAGCCTAGCCACCTGGGCTGGCAGGACAGTGCGCCAACAGATGTAAAAGTTCAATGTCTACTCTGTGCTCTGGGCTTGGTGGTACTGTGTATAGAGAGCCTCAGTTTAGAGAGGGAGGGGGGTGTCAGGAAGAGAAAGGAAGAGGGGAGAGAGAGAGAGAGAGAGAGAGAGAGAGAGAGAGAGAGAGAGAGAGAGACTGAGCCACTAGACTAAGACCTATGAGGTAGATTTTTGTTTAGTTTTTCCTTTTTGATAGGATCGTACCCTACCCCAGGCTAGCCTTGAACCTTTACTCATCCAGCCTTGATGATAAGCGTATACCACCATACCTTGCTGACTTACTAATGTTATTATTTCAAATCCACTCTTCAGCCAAGGAAAGTGTGTCCTGGGATATTAGAGGACTTGGCCAAGCTCATGATGCTCATCAGCAAGTGGCCCCACGGGGCAGAGTCTCAGGCCCGGCTGTCTGGTACTCCTCACAAGTTCAGGTTCATGGATGCTTGCCCATTGCCCCTTGAGCCCTGTCATACAAACGCTAAAAGACCCCCCCCCCCAGCCACATCTATATTTCTAGTCCTCCTGACTTTTCTTGGGGTTGTAATCATAGCTTCAATTCCCATTTCATGGGTGAAAAGGGAGGCTCAGACCTGAGGCCCAGTTGGCAGGAGGCAGCCAAAACAGGGCCTAAGACGTCGGTATGTAGAGTAGGGCTCCTGCCCTGCGGCTGGCTGCTCTTCCCTTGACCTACAGTGATACCCCTCTCTCACCTACCCACCCCATGGCCCTGAGGATTCTGCCTTTAATGAACTCACTGCACAGTTCACACTGCAGGCAACAGCAGGTGGCCTGAGCTGGTTGACAGTGAGGTAATAGCCATGCTAGCCCGTGGCCTTCCTAGACCCMTCTTCTGGCTCCTCTGGGTCTTCTTGGTCCTCAACATGATTCCTGGGAACCACTGTGCTCCTTTTTGGTTTTTTTTGTTTGTTTGTTTTTGTTTTTGTTTTTTTGAGACAGGGTTTCTCTGTGTAGCCCTGGCTGTCCTGGAACTCACTCTGTATACCAGGCTGGCCTCGAACTCAGAAATCCACCTACCTCTGCCTCCCAAGTACTGGGATTACAGGCATGCACCCCCACGCCCGGCTTACTGTGCTTCTTTGAAGACCAAGACTTCTCCAGGCAGAGGCTGATAGTGGAGCAGAACACACTCAGAAGTCTGCCATTTACTACCAATGTCATCCTGGCTATGTGCCRCAGCCTGAGTGTTCCCTAGTTTCTTTCCAGAGGATACAGCCATGACGGGAATGAGTTTTGGGCAGGAAGACCCAGTGCTCTGAGAGATGTGAACCCCAGGGGTGCACAGAACTGTTTCAGACATGCACACTTATTCCCCTTCCCTCATCTTAACCGTGCGAATGGACAAAGCTACTGGGAATGTGCTAGTCTGAACGCTCCGGTGSGAACTCTGGGCTGAGTGTTTGCTTCTGGTTTGCCTGAGAAGTCACAGGCTGCTAGCAGTAGGGTAGAGACCCAGCCTCAGGCAAAGCTGCAGTGCTAGGYRTTAGATCTCCCTTGATCTCTAGGCCAAAGGCAGTTAGAGACGTTTACAAAAGAGTTAAGGTGAAGAAAAGGGTGGAGGTGGAGAGAACCTGCAATGGCATTGGTATTTCAGTCCAAGGCACAGCATGGGGTCCTGCCTTGACACACAGTTCACAAGCTATTTCTCTTCCCATAGGTGTGAGTCTGGTTAATTACCATGTCCATCTTGCTGCTGGTCTGACCCCGTCGTGTTTGTAGGAGTGACACAGTAGCCTACGTATATATCAGCTCTCCCTGTACCACCCTCAGGTCACACTGGAGGGCTAAACTCACGGCCTGTCTTTATTCTCCTGCACAGCATACCAAAGCTACCAAAGACAGAATTGGAAGACAACTCTGTCCTTTTGGGGACTCCTTAATCTGCTACTGTGTCCTCACATAACCAAGGCACCAGCTGTCACTGCTTATCAAGAGCACAGGAATTTTTAGCCAGGAAGAAGGGGTAGCCAGGCAGAATTGGTTGGCATCTAGGATAGCCCTTGGCTTAAGAGTGGGGACTCTGAGGTCCAGTCTTCCCTGAGACAGCAACCTTCCTTTACTTATAGGAAGTTCAGGACTACATCTATGGGGAGAGGATGTGTATGTGTGTGTGTGTGTGTGTGTGTGTGTGTGTTGGGAGGGGGAGATGCTCATTCTCAGCTCCTGTGTTGTAGGGAAGGGAACCTGTCCACCAAACAGATTGTGTTTCTTCAGAGACCATGTCTACCTCAGAAAGCCAAGAAGAGGGAATCCAAGGTAAGAGACACGAGACCACTTTACTCTCCCTCCATAGGTTTTTGTCTGCACATCTTGGCTTCAGTGTCTGTGCCAGCCGGGCCTCTCCCATTTCCAAGTGCTCTTGGGGGCTCAGTGAAGACCTGGGTCCACATCGGGTAATAGCAGGGGTGCTGGATGGGCTGTTGGGGAGCTGGAAACTGGTCCTCAGGCTCCCCGCTGACCTGACTACTGAGCAGATGACAGATGCTTTTCTTGTCACCAGTGTGTGCTAGAGAATCCCACAAGGCTAAAATCAGGACACAAAGTCAGCTGCAGTTGGACAGAGGCCTGGGAGGACTGAGCTCATGGCCAAATGCCCTTTCTGATCTCACACGAGCTGGTTGGAGCTCTGGCCTGTCTATCAGATGCCTTAGGATATCGGAGTGTGCTGATCCTGGCCTGGTGTGTTACTTTAAGTCTATAATCCCTGCACTCAGAAACTGCAGGCAGGAAGATGAGTTTGAGGCCAGCCTCTGCTRTGTAGGAGACCTTGCCTTGTAGCATAAACCAGAAGTTTGCTAATCTTAGCAGAAGAACTCCCAGTTGCTTCTTGCTGGGACCTGAGCCAAAGGCCTTTGACTGGCACTTGGTGATGGAGACAGAGGCAGTTCATCCCCAGGGAGGCCCTGTGCTGCAGGGTCGCCAGGTCTCCTTCCTCCTTGGTGGACTTCTCTTGTCTAACCTGGGCACAGCATCACAGAGGGACAGTGGCTGTTCCCAGATTTTTCTCTGTGTCCTGAAACTGAGCACAGCACCTGCTTCTGATGGGCGATTCAGATGCTCCACTCATCCTCTTTGAGGTCGGGGCGTCTCCTGTGTGTTCCAATATGAATCTGCAATGTCCCCCAAAGGTTCATGTGCTTATTATGGCCTGGTCTCTCCTGACAGTACTTTCATGAGGTATTTAGTTACGCATGTATGTGATGGGGCAGAGTGGAAAAGAGACTAGGCCATTGGGGATGGGACGCTAGGCCATGGGAGAGCCTGTGTGCTCTTGAAATAGATATCGGAACTGGTGCCCTTTCTCTTGGTTTCTGGGTCCCNGTGGGGAAGGTAAGAGAGCGCACCTTGTACTCTTGTAGCTGTTCTCGGGTGGGTTTTGTTGTCTGTGTCCTGTGATAAAACCATCACACAGACACACACAGGGGTGCAGCTAGTCCACTAAGCCCTCTGAAGCAACATCCCAACCAGCTTGCTCCATATTTCCTTCCAATAATCTAAGAGACATGTTGAGACAAACTTAATTAAAAAAATAATATTAACTGAGGACCAAAACTGAAGAATCCCCACTGAAGGATTCAAGATCAACCCTCTCTACTGTCTACGCCTCCCCTTCGGACTTCCACATACACTCCACATACTGGCCGCTCCATCCCCTTGAATCGCTCCCACTGAGCATTGCGTGTCAATACAGCCTACCTCAGAACCCAGCCTGGAGGATCAGGGCAAGCATGTATTGGGGTAAACCCTGACTGAGGTCTAAGGGGCTGAGTCAGTCACGTGCACATGTTCTAAGAAGATATTTGACTGGAAGGAATGTGGCTGTGGAGCCAAGCACACTGTCCCCAGGACCTGTAACTTACAGTTCCTGAAGCCAGGGCTCAAATACAGTACCAAATGGCCACCTGAGGATTCTCACATTGGTTCTCAGTACATCGGATCAGTACATGGATCCTGAGGACTCTGACCTCACCTACGGGTTAACGGGTTAACACATCCATGAATCCATAACTGAAAAGCTCAGTCTTCRGGTGGTGGGTTTGGTTGGAGGAAGAGGGTCACTAGGAGCGTGCTTTGGAAGGCAGCGCTTTGTCCCTAGCACCCCAGAAGGAAAACCTCTTGTTTTCCTTCTGATTATGTCATCGATGAGGTGAGCTCTGCTCAGTCACAGCTCTCTCTCATCTCAATGCTCCCTCACCGTGGGCCCTAAACAGCAGAGCCAGTGACCATGTCCCTGAAACCTTGAGCCAAAACACACAGGTTCTGCTTCTTGTCATCGCCACTGCAGGTGACTATAAGGACTTTGAAATATGTTCATCAACCCCTAAAGCCTTTCTGGGGGATGCTGAGGACAGAGGGGGTTCTGATTTTGGATTTTTTTTCCTTTTTTGAATATGCACATATACATAATGAAACCCCTTGGAATTTGGGAGAGGGGGTTGAGACAGTTTCTCTGTGGAGCCATGGCTGTACTGGAACTCACTCTGTAGACCAGGTTGGCCTCAAACTCACAGAGATCTGAAAGCCAAGTGCTGGAATTGAAGGTGTGAAACAGCACCAGAAGCTTGTACACTTAATCTTAAGGTAGAATTATGCACTTTTTTTCATAATTCTGTGTGAAACAGTTTCATGAACACCAACCCCCACTCAGAGATAAGGTGCAGAATAGAATCTGCCACTTGAGATATCATATCAACATTTATTAATCAATCCATATCATACTGAATTGTGTTATTGAATTATTAGAAAGCCTAGGAAACACATGTTATCATGGGAGGTACTATATCTACCTTGTGATAATTTAATGAGATAAGGTGCTTAAGTAGTGGTTATTGCTTTTCAAACTGCAATTCGAGCTAGACATTATGAAAGGCTTGGTATGCCAGGCGGTGGTGGTGCATGCCTTTAATCTCAGCACTTGGGAGGCAGAAGCAGGCGGATTTCTGAGTTCGAGGCCAGCCTGGTCTACAGAGTGAGTTCCAGGACATCCAGGACTATACAGAGAAACCCTGTCTTGAAAAAAANTGGTCTCTCCTGACAGTACTTTCATGAGGTATTTAGTTACGCATGTATGTGATGGGGCAGAGTGGAAAAGAGACTAGGCCATTGGGGATGGGACGCTAGGCCATGGGAGAGCCTGTGTGCTCTTGAAATAGATATCGGAACTGGTGCCCTTTCTCTTGGTTTCTGGGTCCCSACGGGTGAACACTACCAGCCACTCCCTACCATCACGTGCTGTCTCCCTACAGCTCACGACAATCCCAAAGGCAGCGGGATCAACTGACTACAGACCAAGCCCTCTGAGCCAAACTAGAYCTTCCCTTCTCTCAAGCTGCCTTTCCTTTCATTTTGGTTTTTATCTTATGTGTATGTGGTATGCCTGCATGCTGTCACCTGCGTGCCAGTGCCTTGGAGGCCAGAAAGGGGTGTTAGAGGCCCTTGGATCAGTTGCAGGTGTTTGTGAGCTGCTTGGTGTGGGTGCTGGAATTGAACCTGTGACCTCTGAGAGAGCACCGAGTGCTGAGCCGCCCCAACCCCTCCAGCCTCCTCTAGTTGACTTTCTTATTCTGTTACAGCCAAAGACCACRGACTAGCATGCTGAAGGTGTGTTACTAGCCTCTCAGGAAGAGGCCAGCATGTTGATAGAGTCTACCAAAGCCCCAGTCAGGTGTCACATGGATCCACTGTGCTCTACCTTCGTGGCTATGACCACACTCTGGTGAAAGTTGGCAACCTGTCTGGTTCTGCAGTCGGTCCCTTCCCCATATACCCCAGTGTTCGTTCAGGAGTCCCAGGCAGGAACATCCAGCCCGAGAGCAGATTGCACTAGCCCATCATCCAACAAACCCTGTGGGTTGCCCATGCATTGAAGGAATGCCAAGTCTGTGAGGACAAGAAACCAGATGGACTGGGGTGCAAAGAAAGGCCATTCTCCAAGCACTGGGACAGTAATGTGACAGGTGACAACAGAGGTGGTCCAGAAGGCAGCTGCCAGTCACCATTAACCACCAGGAGCAGTCAGCCAGCACCTGGAAGATGAATGGCCATAGGCTGATAACAGATTGTCCTCAGTCACAGGCTCTCGGGACGTCACCGGCCTCAGAGAGCAACATTCAGTAAGCAACTCACGAGGTCTGCTACCAGACAGGAAGAGACTGGGCTTTAGCCCCTTAATGGAAACGGCTCTAGACCCCCTCRCCAGGTGTCTCCCTGTGGGGCTCCTTGGTTTTCACATGAAGACCTTGGCGTCCCACAGAGGGGACATGAAAGTAGAACTGGCTTTCCCCGGGTAAAGGACAGAAGCCATGTTTCCTTAGTCAGTGAGCCAGCCCTCGCTGGCTCTGCCAGTGCAGACAGCTGCTCTCTCTTCCAGTGTCCTGCATCGATGTGGTGCTCAGCATTTACTTGTTCTCCAGGAGGCAGCCCTGCCCCCACCCCCTGCCAAGAAAGAATCGTGTGCACTCAATATCCCACTCTGTTTGTCCCCACCCTTCACACGTCAGCTGCCTCCRCCTGGGTCCGTGCRTGTCCCACCGTGACCCCGTTAGCCACTGTGTCCAGGCCTCCATTGCTCCTGTGGGCTGCCCTTGCCTCTTGGTGCCACCTTACCACGTGTATTGGTTGCTATCATCAAATCCACGGCAAGAGCATCTTCGGGAAGGGGGGG
>BDUI01017258.1:6160-16586 GCA_002335545.1 Apodemus speciosus
AGTCATGTTGCTAACATAATTAATATTGATAAATCATAGCTCATATTAAATAATGTATTCTTGMTAACATATGGAAAAGATGGATGGMCACCAAAACTTTTAAAAGCAYACACAATAATATATAGTATATAACAGAGGAATATAAAGACAATAATAACATTAGGAGAGGATCCTACTGAAGAAATACTAGCAAACAGTTCTTTGCACCTTATACATTGTTTAATACCCCCAGAATAACAAGTAACAGAAACTGYAAACTTCATAAAGTCTATACTATTCTCTGTGGCTGAGAGACAAGAGTTGACTCATTTTTGCTGTGGGTACAAAAAAAGCAACCAATTGCATATACCATTGCATTCTGAATAGGAATACCMTAAGCATAAATATGAATGAAATACAAGAGAAACGTGTTTTCTGTCATTAAAWTATATAGACTAATGGGAGAATACATACAATACCTGCTCTTATCTAGACAGGAAGAGCCATATTGTATTTAAAGATGTCTAACACTTATTTTCTAACTATATATACCATTGACCATCTCTGTCCTCTTTCCTCTCTCTCCAGCTAGATTACATGACCTCATTATTTATCCTTAAAAAAAAACAAGTTATTGTTTTGAAATCTCCTTTGAAATTGTGAGTTTAATATCTTGCCCACTTCATTTGACAGCAACAGCCTAAAGTCCAAGAACATGTYCTGCTAAATCCTTAATGCTTAGCATAACTCCAAATACATAAAATACTTTAACTACTGTTGAGGGTAAGAAAGTAGAGGTTCTGTGTAGTAGAATAGTCTGGAAAGGGGAACAAATGCACATATGAGTGTTTAAAACCATTAGACCACTCTTAACTAACTAGCACATTGTATTCATCTATACTACATGACTAAATTGTTTACCAGAAATAAATATCATTATTTTGGCATTTGGGGAGAATTTTTATTAGACTGTATAGTTCGGATAGGAAATACTTCCCCACAGGCTCCTGGATCAAAGGCTTGATTGGCAGTTGAGTTTTTTGAAAGTGATTAGAACTACAGAACTCTGACCTAATCAAACAGTCAATCTCTTGAGGGATTGGTGTCATAATACTACAGAGTGCTGTGGGGGTGGCAGAAWGTAGGTGGGGCCTGACCACATGTCCTAAAAGCTCGACCACATTCCCAATCCTTTCTATCTACCTCCTAACACTTTGCTACCGCACATGCTCCCATGACATTCTGTATGGACAAGGATGAATCTGGAAATAATAGAACTAGAAGACCAAGGACTAAGACCATAGCCAASATAAATCTTTCCTTTCTGGAGGTATTTTCCTGAGGTGTTTTTTAGGGTGATAAAAGTCATCAATACAAAATGAGATAAGCAGAGATTTACAAATGGCCAGGCATCTGAATTCAACTCTCCCACTAAAATGTTTACAAGTTGGTTCACTCACCAAAGCCTCAGTTTCCATATCTGTGTGATAGAAATAGCATCCCCTCTCTGTGCTATTGATTCAATTGAGCCAGTGCCTGGGAAAACCATCCCTTTGTAAACTGCAAGTATTACTTGAAACATGCTCATTAGCATCCTTGGTGATCATTCTATATTAAAAAATCCTAATAAACATAATGATAAAATGGCACATCATAAAAAGGAGTCTCCCCACCACAATCTATTCATTTTTTTTTTTTTTTTTTTTTTACCAATTCAGGTTCTCCAGTACAGAGAATAACACAATAAAACAGATTTCTTAGCACTCCCTCCCTCTGCTTCTGGACCAGGCCTATTGCCAAATTTTATGCTAAGTAATAAAAGCACTGACATTAAATTTGTCACCACGAATCAACAACCTATTGAAGGTAAGATATTATGGCACAGCAGTCCCCAAGAAATGGGCACTTAAAAAAAATATTCTTAGAACCACAGTGCTTTGTATGGCTGCTTTGCAAAGTCACTAGAGCTGAAGTATTTGTATTTTAATGTTTATCCCTGAACTGGCCTGCTGTTTTCAAATTGCCCAGGAAACAAAATGTCGAAAATGGAAGGAAAGCAGTGTAAGCTAGATTTAGAAATGTAGTGTTAGGAAAGCAAGCTGTGGGCTTCTGATACCTTAACAGCACCATAAAATGCTCATAATTAAATAACTATTCTTAACGCAACTATTCCTATTTTGCCCCCAGCCACTTATGTAAAAGCATTTAATGTTCAGTCTTTCATTACCAACCAGAGACTCTTGTAAAGAGGCAACCGGTTCCAGAAATTGTTAAGAATGTTTTAATAATGGTGTCTTTTACAAAAGGGAAAATGTACTAAAAAAAAAAAAATCAGCCTTTAGGTCCTTCCTGTGGTTATTTTTATTGGCAGTTGGCCTACAAAAATTATTTATGTGGGTGAATGTTATGCCTTAGAATTTTCACCTGAGCAGCAGAACTAAAGGCAATAACCAAATGCATTGGTGGTTGTTGATGTCCTAGGCACATCGTAGCAACAGCAGAAAAATAAGGGATAGATTTTCGAGAGGACCACGTGCAGATCCAGGCTTTCAAATAATTGATGAGGAAGGAGAAGGGTGGTAAGATCTAGAGAGGACGCTTTTTGCACGGCACCTCTGTGTACCAGCCAAAGTCAAAGGATGCCTTTTGAGCTTCACACAGCTGTGTGATGAGTGAGTATAACAGGTTCAGCACACAAAAGCAGCTCCAAGGTAGTGATGCCTGAACTGGGAGGGTTAATAACACACCCCGTAGCAGTGTGATTTTCAAGCCCATTTCCTCCATACTATTCAATGACTAGTGGTAAAGGGAGTTAAGCTCTCGAGGTTGGAAAGATATGAGAAAATATTTTAAGAATGGTACATCCAGGGGAAGGGGAAATGGTACAGAGTGGGGTTTCTCCAGATATGATCCTGTGATAAATGCCTCAGAATTGTCCCTTAAAGCTTGTTCAGTGGGAAAGAATCCTGTCTGTGAACTCCAAACTATAGAATCCAAGTGCTTAGATGAGAAGATTGAAGGTATAAGCAATTCTTATACATAATTGTTGGATAAATAGCATCACATGTGGCCTAATACATTGGCTRCCTTTGACTAGTTTTATCTCCAGAGATGTCTCTCATCAGAGTCTTGCCTGATAGACACTTTGAGAAATGCTGATTTATATGTATGCAACTGCAATCCCTTCGAATACATTTGTTGTGTGAATAGAGGGCTTCCATTACCATGAGTTTAACATTACTGTCAATTTCTTTCCTGGTGTTTAAGGATCTGATGGACATGCAACTGAGGTATGGGGTCCACGTGACTGGTTAATCTGTTTCCATCTCCTTCTACAATTAGAAAGCTTTTTTTTTCTGCACAAGAGTGATAAATCAGCTATTGCTGAATAACACATCGCTGGAAACTTTAGTGGCTTAAAATAAAAGCAAAATGGATAGGAGAGGCTCTGTGTTCATTGAAAAAAAGTTAACTTTAAAAGATGGTGCATATAGCCAGGTGGTGGTGGCATGCCCCTTTAACCTCAGCACTTGGGATGCAGAGGCTGGTGGATCATTTTGAATTTGAGGTCAGCTTGGCCTACAGGGTAAGTTCCAGAGCAGCCAGGGTTACACAGAGAAACCTTGTGTCAGGAAAAAAAAAATAGATGGAATATGCTATGATTCAATTCATGTAATGTTCTTGAATTCATAAAAAGAGATGGAAAAATAAATGTCTTGTGATAACCAGGGATGATAACTGGCATTCTTTTCTTTTTCTTTTCTTTTAAGATTTATTTATTTTATGTATGTATATACACTAACACAGTCTTCAGACACACCAGAAGAGGGCATCAGACTTCATTGCAGATGGTTTTGACCCACCATGTGGTTGCTAGGAATTGAACGCAGGACCTCTGGAAGAGCAGACAGTGCTCTTAACTGCTGAGCCATCTCTCTAGCCTTATAACTGGCATTTTGATGAAGAGGACCACAAATGGGGAGTACGGGAAAAAGCTTCCTGGTTGTAGAACAATTGTATATCTTGAGTAAGACCATAAAATTTACACAGTAGGTAAAATGACAGAGAACACTACACACCTAGGGTATGTGGTTTTGTTCTTGGTTGTGACATTGCATTGTAGTTTCATAAGATACAACCATCAGAAAGAAACTTGGGAAAATGTACATGAGGCTTCTCTATCATTCCTGGAACTGCCTATGTTTTATGTGTCCTGTGAATCTACAATTATTTTAGAATAAAAAGTACAGAGAAACAGAGCAAAATCAGTTATAGGGATTGCACCTCTGTTTAAAGGTCACATAAGAACTTTGATCAGAAGCTCTGGGCTGGTCACCTCTGAAGTCTCCATTGGAATAAAACTTGTGTCTTATCTCATTCCTGGAAAAACTCAGCAACTCATTGACTGTGAAAAGGACGACCTCAATACCTCACTTTGTTGCCTAGAGTTCTCCGCAGTTGCCACCTGGGCTTTGCTCCCCATCAGGCAGCTGGCTCTTCTTAAAATTTGTAAGTGATATCCTAGATTGCAGCCACTGATTCCTTTTAGAAAGTAAGCTTGGGGCTTACTCTCTGAGCTATCTCTGGAGAACAAGGGGTTGCAGCAAGGCACAAACAAGGCAGGATCAAGTCAGAGCAGAGAGAGGCTAATGAAAGTCTAGTTCAATGAAGCTTCCCCCAATGGTAGAAAAGTATTTTATATCAAACTGTATTGAAAAGGCTGTGGAGTACCACAGATATACTTCCCAATGTTGCCAGTTGTGAAATCTACTGATCACCCCATTAACAGCCATTATGATCAGTGACACAAAAAAATGTGATGTACTACAGAAACTTCAGTGCCTGAGGAGCTGAAAGATAAGTGCTGTGTTTCCCAGATTGAGTGAATTAGAAATACCAACTGCTGAGATGTTTGTCTCAAAAAGAGAGGTGGCAAGCCTGCCATTTAGCATTGCCATTGGCAAGGAGCTTACAGTGTGTTCCTCGGAGGAGAGTGGAGATCTGATTGCTTAGAGTCCCTTCTTGTAAGGATCTATTTGAATCTCCCAGGGGGTGCTAAAGAACACAGAAGAACACAGCACTTAAATGGAAATTTCACACTGGTGTTCCCTGGGATCTGTCTCTCCTTCCTTTCTATTCATCCTGCACTAAATGCCATTCTCTGACCTTTTCATTTAGTTGGGGACATAATTCTGTGAAGCATTTAACTGTGTGTGTGTGTGTGTGTGTGTGTGTGTGTGTGTGTGTGTGTGTGTCTACTTGAATGCAGGTATCCATAGAGTCCAGAGGTCTCAGATCTCTATGGAGCCACAGGGTGCTAATAACTGACTTTATGTCTTCTTAACCATTATGCCATATCTCCAGCCCCCAAACAGTGTTTTTGATGCATATTTCCATTAGCCTGTGGTATTAATATGTGAATCCATGGAGATTTGGAGGCCGTGGGACAACAGTTAGCTTTTTCTCACTAATTATAGCTCTTGTTACTTAAGACCAGGTCTGAAATTGAGTTTTCAAAAACACAGATGTTTTTGTTGTTGTTGTTGTTGTTGTTGTTTTTTGAGAACATTCTTTCTTAAGGACCATGCTGACAGACACTCTTGAGTTGTACTTATAAACATTACATAGTTGAACCTGTGTGAGTGAAGGAGATAATTCATAGTTTAAGAGCCTCGCATAATCTTTCTTTTCATTTGTGTATATGTGTGTGCATGTGATAGCACAATATTCTTCTGTTTGAAACATACCTTTTTCCAATTGTGTGATTAGACCAACTCTATCATAATATTGAGTGTGAGAAAGATTGTTTTTCCCCAAGATGTTCTTTCATAATTTTGTTTATTTGGAAAAAAAATACAAGGCTGCATAGAGTCTAAGATTCAGCAGAAAAGGGATATTGCCGTTAGACAAGCCAGCCAGTGCTGAGACGCTGGGCAATGCAGGCTGCTGTAAGAGTCTTCAGGGAGTACATTTAACAGCCATTTCTGCCCTGATTCCAGCAAAGATTGCATTCCCACACTCCTTTAGATGGTCAGATGCTGCCCCCTGGCATGCACTGCTCTGTGTCTTAATTAATTCTTAATTCTACCAGGGAGCCCAGTTCTCTAACAACATTACCTGCTGTCAGTGCGGGTACACTGAGGATATGCACTGTGGATTTCTCATACTGCCGCTCGCTCCATCATCCACACCTTGGAAAAACAAACGGCTCCCTGGGCCCTCCGAAGTAATGGTGTCATATCCTGGGCTCCTGACCAGATAGGTAAAATCATTCTTGCATTCACATTTCTTSGAGATTTTAATCTTTCCCTCTATACTCTGCAACTAAAATTCTGACATCTCTATTGTACTTAATGCAGCTATTACTTTTTTCAATCTACTGGAGGCATCCCAGGAGTGCGGCAGGAGTAGTACCCTGACTCATCTCAGGATATTAACTTCTGTGCCATGGGAGGTGTTCTATATCAGTAAATTATCCCTCTTCTGGCTTCATAGCTTACCTTTGTTGACAGCACCTTGAGGATCCTTTTCCAGCATGTTCTCAGTATCAAGGTCAAATTTTGCTGCTCTCAGTAACTGACTTTTGACTAGCAGCCTTGTCAAAATTGTGAATTAAAATCACTGGAMAAGTTTTTTACTTTAGAAAACTAGGTCACAGTTCTCTCCAATTTCTGATAACCAGGGTCTTTCTTAATTCCTTCAAAGAAAATTTTGAATATTCACACTATAAAGACTGTGGACTTTACCTAAATCTATATATTTTCTCCTCAAAAAGTAGCAGCTTTGTTCTGACACTCCATTCTCCAGGCTTTGTAATTAACACTCTTCAGTTCCTCTCATAAGCCAGACATATTACACAGATGCCAGGGCACACTCTTCTATCTGTACCTTCTGCCAGTTCATCCTAGATAAAAGATGTGGACATAGGTATACATGCATGAGACACTGCTGACTCATCTATGTCTGAGAGCAAAGCTTTCATTAACAGCCTTATTTGAAAGCATGATTCTTATGTGATATTTGTATTAAGCTAGGGCTTTCAGGGAAAGCCATGCAGAATATGGATATGTTGTATACAGGGAATGAATCTTGGTCCAGATAGAAGCCTACTCTTATTCTCAGRGGATAGCCAGTAAYCAGAGAACACCACAGAATCACTCCATCTTCAGGCAGTGGAACAGATTTTTGTATTCTTGATTCATCCTGACGTTGAAGCTTGACTATACTTAGGAAAGGGCCATGTAACCTTCCGGACATATCCAGGCAAGGCATCTCTTGTCAGCTGAGGGCAGTTTTCCAGAAAAAAAAAAGATGCAGCCATGTGCCCCTAGAGTTTGACACTCGTAAAAGGTGGGGGATGGGTGACCAGCCTTGTAAAAGGATCTGGGGAAGGTGCCAACAGTCCTATTATAAAGAGAGGTTTCTGCAAGATGAATGGCTAAGGAAAATTTTATACATATGAGAGCTTTAAGCTCCTTATTTGAGCAGAGTGAGTATTATGATCATATTTCGGAATTTACTGAACTGGATGCATTAATTAATTTATTTGCTTACGCATTTGTTCAACAAATAGGTGGTGTGTTCACTGCTGAGGAGACTGTCTCTCCAGGCACTAAGTCAATAGCACTGAGACCTTAAGGAACTCAAGCCTAATGTGGTCCTTGACCTTAAGGGACTTAAAGCCTAATGATAAAGATAGTTGCTACACTGTTGTAGAGGAGCTTCAATATGATGCATTTACAGTCACCACTTAGATGATGTGCACACAGAGCAAGAAAAAAGACTTAATAACTAAACGGTTATGTGAATGCATTCTCCATATGGAGTAGGACATAGGATATTTACTCTTTTCTGAATAGGTGTGTTATATAATCAGATTCTAATTGCTATATTGAATACGACTCTATTAAGGTTAAATTTTAAGTTTTTAATCTTATTTCCTATTTTCACTGTGCTTTGATTTAACAAGAGACTGCTTATCGTTAGAGAGCACAGAATAGCCTTGGACTCCCTCAGCCCTGAATACATTTGAATTCTCAGTCTCACTTCATCTTCCTCCCAAGTGTTGGCAACAACTACCTCTCTTACCCTTATTTCTGTGTTTGTCTCATTTCAAGCACTGTTTTTGAAAGATTAAAGAATATAGACGGTGAGTGGAAGGATACCCACCTATAGAAGCTTTAGAGGAGGTCCACCAATGCATATTTTTCATTGTAAAGTTGAAGAATGGTGTGTGTGTGTGTGTGTGTGTGTGTGTGTGTGTGTGTGTGAAGTGTAGTCTTCACAGAACATTGCGAGCCTTCAACTAGTCAGACTTATCACACAGTTTAGTTTCTTTATTTAAATAAGCCTTTTTCAGGTTTACTGCTAATTCTGGGTCCCTGGCCTCTGTTTCTTTGGGAGGGGGAGAGCTCAGTCTTTATATTGATTGGTTAAAGGCAGCCTTGAGTCAGCTGATGCACACCAATGAGAGTATTGAGCTGTATCTGGAGCCTGCCTAGAAATGAAAGCCTTTTATTGCATTATTGGGAGGACAGGTAATGGACACAAGCAGTTGTCAAAGTTATTGATGACTTTGCATTTTCAATCACAAGCTAGGATACCCAATGCTGGTTGATCTGCTAGATTTAGCCATAAAGTATGAGTAAGAATTAGTTGGTGATATGCTTGTTAACAGATCCTCACGATGCATTCTTTCCTATTCTATTGGAGAAAATTTCAGCCTTTGAAAAGAAATCCAGGAAGATCAATATCCTGTTTGAAGCAATTTTTTAAGAAAAAAAATCTATCAGGGTCAGAGAAACTATGGAGTTACATGACATCTACTGACGGTAAAGAATATCACAATTCAGGTTTCACTGAGAGATGATTCCCCTTTCTCTATAAATATTTGTAAGAAATATCTGCATGTGGAAATCTGTGGTACTAGTTCATCAAACTAGAAATCCAGGGTCTAAAGTTCTTTTACTCAGTTCTTTCTCTTGTTAGGGGACTGGATTGGAAATGGTTGTGCCCGGGAGCTACTGCTCGATTTAGCTTCTTTCAGGTTGAAAGATGATGACAGCATCTAGCCTCCAGTTCTGCCACAGAGCAGCCTACAAGAGATTTGTGGGCTGTATTGTACACAGGAGCAAAACACTGTCTTTCTATCAGAAGGCGTTGCTTGCTCTCACCAGGCAGAAATCCAACATAACTCAGATAAAGCTCCAGATTCACTGTATCTAGGCAAAAGAAAATGAAATACTGATAGGAAAGGGATTAAGAGTCTTGCTGTGTTGGTTATCTATTGTCATGTTAGTGCAGCAGAAAAGCAGCCACAGATCTCCATGTGTTAATGAGAGTTTCATTTTGCTTATTTTTCTATGAGTGAGGTGATGCTAATAATCTGGGTCAGGTGTGAGTACTTCATCTGGGCTCAAAATGTATTTGTGGTCAGCTGGTAGGTCATCTGGGAATTGGCTCTGATAGTGTCGGTGGCCAAAATGTCTTGACTTTGCTTTACATTGAGTTTTTACACTCCAATAAATTAATTCAGGATTGTTCTCGTGGGAAGGCAAGGCCTAAGGGAGMGAAGGAAGAGAAGCACTCAGGTTTATGGAAGCTAGAGTATGGAACTGGTAGGCTTATCCATTTTCTCACATTTTCTTGGAWAAGCAAATCATGAAGGCAACCTAGACTCAAGGATATAGAAAAATCTTCAAAACCACACATAAGCTAATCATGATGGGGTATACCTATGATTTCAGCACCAGGAAGCAGAGGAAGAAGATAGTGAGTTCAAAGCATGTTTGGGTCATACAGTCAAGCCATCTTGAAAAATAAAAACAAAATATGCATGTAAAGGGCACAGGTTCTGGAATGGTTAAAGGACTGGCAATGCTAATGAAGTAAAYCCATATTTTATTGTGCACAGAAGTTTCAGGTTTTAACTGCCTGATAGGTAGTTTATGAGAAACTACTGAAGATCAAGTCTTRGTCAGAAGAGTTAGTCCCTTCATAAGTCCAGCCCTAGATGATTGATAGAATGGCTCTTTTCTTACACAGGAAGAATTTGGGTTTTTTTGCTCATCCATTTTTGATCCATCATTCACTTCTTTCCCACTCTTGCAACCTGATTTCCAGCTGTGTTTAGGAAAAGAGTTTACATAATTTCCTACCGGGGCAGGAATGACAGACGAAATGTATCACAGGCAAAAATGTATCACATCTCATTTGGATTTTTCATAGAGGAAAGCAAAAGAAACATAGTACTAAGTACTGCAGGTTAATGCTGGCAAAGAAGTGTCTTACACTTAGAATTTCTTCTCTGTGGACCATTATGGAGGTGTGTGCTGTCACTGGATTAATGGAATCAGAGAAGATGGATCTGAGGGAAAGAGCTTGACAGAATTTGAATTTCCCCAGCAGCCACTTAAATGTTAAATATGCATGGTGGCCTGCCTATAAT
>BDUI01017258.1:18566-30588 GCA_002335545.1 Apodemus speciosus
AATGTCATTTTTTTCCTTTTCCTTCATCTCGATCTTCTTTGACACAGACACTGGGTCATTGACTTCTTTCCCCAGGATAAAGAGTTTCCATGGATGAATCTTATGGTTTCTTTGTAACCTTAATTTTTGCCACTTCTCAGTGTTCCATTCTGGGCTTCACACCTCTAAGTAAGGCAGAGACTTCTCAATGGAGCATACTTTTAAAYTTCCCTCATTTCTCAGCCCCTTAGCTCCCAGGGCATTTCCCCCATTTTCCTGGTTCTACTTTTGCCACAGCGGCTGTGCTTAAGAAAAATCTTGCCTTTTATCAATTCAATGAACACTGGTTGACTTGACATAACAAATCCCTTCCCACAGTCAGAATGAGATCACAGCAGAACCTGGTGACCCAAGCAACACTCATCTGATAACTCCTGGCACTGAATTCTCCTCTCTCCATAGGAAGTTATGAGGCTCTATAAACCTAATTTACTAGTTACCAAAAAGTTATTGCATTCAGCCATRCCCCAGGTAGTTCGATTTTCACTTGGGATAAAACAAAAAATAAATATGCAGTCCTTGCACTCAGATGGCCTGTAAGCCTATTGGAACAGACAGAAAATGTGGACAATTAATTACACTTTGTAGGCTGAGTGGGAAACTGGTGGTCTTTCTATTGGGTGGATGCTGATGGCACAAGCTAGTTCTTCACTGTAGCTGCTTCAGCCATTTACTGAATGGAGCGCGGACAATGCTCTATGCAGGCACATATAGACATATGTATATGAAGGGCCTCAATTTTAGAGKTATAGGGTCTTTTGAGAAGCTTGTGTAAGTCTTTGTAACAAAAATGTTTTAATCTAGTTACATCAAGATAACTTAGCATGGGAAAATGCTTGCTCCCAAGCCTGATGACTGGAGTTCAATTCCTGGTCCCTAATTGGCCAAAGAAGAGAACCAGATCTTACAAGTTGCCTTTCTGGCCTCCACATGCACATACATTGTGTCAAGAATACATACAAACATATGCATATGTGTGAATGTGTGTGTATGTGCTCTATACATAATATATGCATATATGCATCCATATATGCACACTCCCACAAATGTACACACAAACATAAACTCAGTCAATCAATCAATGCATTATATTTTAAAACTTGGACTCTACAAGTTTAATTATAACTATGACATAATTTAAGATACATTTCAAATTCTGCACAAGGATACAATAGTATTTGCCTAGCATATACCCAAACATAATAGTTAAGATCATAGGTTCTACCAGTAGGCTATTTGGCTTCCAGGCCTGACTCTGCCCTTTTCAGCTGTAGCCAGATATGTAGTCTCATTATATTTATCTGCACATATTTGTACAGATCTGAGCTGGAGATAAGGCTAAGTCATTAAAGTCTCAGGCTCACACTTATCTTCTAAAGGACATGGGTTTGGTTTCCAGATAATAAAAATCCACTTCATAGGATTGTGAGAGTTAACAGAGTTCATTTATTTCAAGTGCTTGAAACAATGCCTGGAGATTCTGAATAAATGGTAGCCCTTATTATTAGTACCATATTATTCTTGTCTAAAGTTTCTTATTACTGGAAGTCACTCCCCTGGAGCAGGAAGATGCTAATGCCAAAGGCATTTTTAGAATCATATTCAGTCTGGGCATTCACTGGGATCCTTTTCCTTTATCAGTCCCAAAGTCGATGAAATTGGCTAGGATTTTGGACTCATTTGAAGACTGAATCATTACAAAAACATCAAGAGCTCTTGATTCTAGTTTTCTCAGCATCTCTCACATCTTCAGATTCTTCACCTAACATCTACCAGTCCTTACTTTCTTTTCCTAGTGGATATTAACTAGCTTATCTTCTTGTGAGATCTAAAGGACACTAGGCAGAGTATATATTCTCTTACATTTGTTTTACAGTATCTCCTGGTCTATCTCTATATGTCTCCCTACTAGACAGACATAGATGCAGAGCACCTGCCATGGAGGTGTTACAAGACCCTCATGTAGCTGGAATCCGTGCTTATTTGACCAATTTTAATTTCTTGAACTGGAAATCTCTAAAAGAGACTATAAAGCTTATTCTCAAGTAAAACATTCATGTCTTTGCAAATAATCTATTTCATCTCATAAGGTAAATACTACTAAGACCATTCTAATTTTCAGGTTAGCAAGATAACTGGATAAAAGTAGGGTACCAATCCCTCCCTCCTAGGTGTTTGGTTCTGGTCCTGGGATCTCTTGTCTAGGACTCCCTCCCCACTGCTCTCTATGTATAGGACACCTTTCTGGATTAACAATTCTTTGGAAGTGTCTGAATACAGACTATTCTCCATGCCCTAGTCTGAATATCTTTTATACCTTTTGTCTTTTCCCCCATCTGCAATTACTTCCTGATCACAGTGTCCCACATGCATTTTCTTGTGTGGCTCAAGTTTGCCTGTTGTGCAGAGCTTGGTCCCTGTGGCACATCATCTGCTTTTTCCAACTTGCTTGGTGCTACGTTATCTCTTCAGTAACCGTTAGTCCTTTATAGTCAAACAACACATCACAGCTAATCCTGGCTTATCGATCAGGCCTCTGCTCATGGAAAGATTCTGTTTACTATAATCACTTGTTTTCATAGGATGAACTTGTTCATTAGAATAGAAAGAATTAGTTTCCTGGAAATGCATCCCCATGACAACTTTGTACTAAACTAAAATGCATACCTTAGCTGTGATACTCTGTAAACCCTTCGCAAGACTCCCTGAAAGAGAAGATGACAGGATTCAAGCCCACCAGATGAAACAATGGTGTGGTACCTTACTTACAACATTCTATCCATTCTGTGTGGTTTGCAAATGTATTTCAGACACAGAAGGATATGAAAATTCAGTTTTCTCAATAAAGAAGCATGCATTTCGTTGAAGAGTGTATTTGAGAAGAGAGGAATAAATAGAGAATTAGAGAAACCATCTAAAAGGAAAAATGAAACTCTTCCATCTAACTCTTGGCTCAGAAATAGAATATCCCAGCTTTGGAGGAAACACTGCATTTTGACTTTATACATGTTAAAAATATAAACTGTCTATATTGGCATTAGTTTCATGAATGAGWGCAAATTGAATATAAAATAATAGCATCATTTTTTTTTCTTTCAGGAGAAGCACCTGAAATACAGGCAAGTTAAATAAACACACCCGAACAGAAGAGAGGCTATGGGCGATTCACTAAAAGTTCAAATCTGAGCCATTTACCTCTAGTACTTTCTTTTCTACTTCTCAAAAATGTTATCCCGATGTGCTGTAGTTTCTTATATGAATTAGCCTGAAAAACTACTATTACCTTATTTATAACCTTAAACCCTCTCTGTTAGTTATGAGCACTTAATTCTGTCGACATCTGATGGTACGTCATCTAGAAGGAGCTCTCTGAGTAGCTTTCCTTGCATATGGTTGGCAATAGGGCTGCCAGAGCCAGGGAGTGTTTTTCTGTTCCTGTCTTGGGATGATATCTTACACCATGATGCAGCATCACAAAAAGAGACTCTGGAAGCTCAAGGCCTCCATGTAGTAAATGCTAAGAAATACCACCCTCAGGGTAACAAATGAAGAGAAAGTGACTATTGACTCCTCTTTTGGGTCCTGAAGCTGCCATCCAGTCAAATGCAGCTGTGGGTGGCTATTTTTGATTGAATGCAAATGTGAATCAGGAGCTGTCAGGCATTTTCCAAGTGTGATTGGCATATTTATTGTTGACAACACCAGGTGAATTCTGCAGTCTTCTCAAATATGTGGCCCCTTGCTTCATGATAGTGTTTAGGGTAGGAATGGAATGTGGAGTTGTGTTCCAGATACACATCTGCCTGGGCATTGTTTGAAAATACTCTTGTGAATTCTCCATGTTTCTCTTGAATGACAGCTTGCATGGTTTTGCTGTCTAAACACATAAATATCTGGCAACTATCACATGTGTTGTTTTTAGAAAGGACATTAGCTCTTAAGTATAATGTTCTTTATAGCTGTTGGTTCTTTCTTCTACTATGAATTAATCTAAATTGGGTTCTTCAGTGGACAGTATATCAATTTCAAAGCACCCTCCTGAACTAACTCTAACAACAGCCAGGTCTGAAAGGGGACTTTCCTGTCTTGACAAGACCAAATCTAAAAATTTCTGTTGCTAATATAGAAATTTTTATCTTCATTAGTTATATCTTCATTAGTATTGGATTATGGAAATGTTACATAGTGAATAGGATGTGCCCTCTCCTGTTTTATAGTTAGTGGTGTTAATTGTTATATGCTTATTATTTCTGAAAACAGAGGAGAAAAAAAGGGTTCCTGGCATACACTAGAATCTATCACCTCCCACCTTCTAGGAGGAATTTTGAGTGCTGGGGAGGTGGGCTTAGTCATAGAATGTCATCAAGTACCTTGGTCAAGACACAATGCAGCATCCAAAAGCCTCTATAACCTCCAAATACTGTTGTCATGCCAACTTTTCCCCATGCATTATACTACGTTTCTATATTACAGCTCAACAATAGCTTGGTATCTGCAGGTGTAATTAGATCATCAGTAAATTCAGGGGACACAATCACTGAGAAAGGCACAATTGATTGCTAATCTGTCCGAAACTGTCTTCTAGATGAGGGAGTCCATTGTCACAATCACACACACCTAAAAACAGTTTTGAGAAAATGCTTTATTCTCTATTATCTTGTCATGTAGCCAGTCTTAGCTACTTTGTTGGTTCTTCTTTCTTCCTTTCAACTCACTAACACTAGATAAGAGAGAGAGAGAAAAAGATAGAAAGGAAAAGAAAGAGATCCCTGAATAAAGTCAGGGGTCAGAAAAGAKGTGATATTATCATTAGATTACTTCCTGTTGATTAGTGGCATCAAGTTTCTTAGGACAAGTTTGAACTTTGTTGCGAGGATATTTAATTTCTTCTGTCTCTTTGCACACAATACATAACAAACCATAACTAACAAGGAACCAACCACAACCAACCACAACCAACCACAACCAACCACAACCAACTGACAACCAACAACCAACAACAATCCATCTATTGGGTCTCTAGTATTTATATACCCTCTGAAAAGTCCCCATAATTCCTAACATCACACAATCACAGAAACTATCTGTAGCTGGCAAAATCATCCTTCTGCTAGAGCATGAGGCAAATCATAGTCACCTGTKGTGAACAATCTGAAACAGTCCCATATCCCACACCTGCAATTAAAACCAAAACATATTCTTATAATATTTCTGTGGTTCTTAAAGAAACCAAGATTCCAAAATTGACACTACACTGTGGATCCTGGTTAGTCCTAGAGATTTTGCTTTTTCCCAGACCTTATAATGCCAACAGTAAAGCAAATATAGTGAACACTTTTTGAGTCCATATCATATCTCTAGTGTTGATCTCTCTCTCTCTCTCTCTCTCTCTCTCTCTCTCTCTCTCTCTCTCTCCATATATATGTGTGTGTATAATACACATTATATATAATATTATTTCTGTAGCCACATATATATCTAATTTATCTAATTTTATAGAATAGAGTATACACTAAAAGGAAAAGATCCTTTTGAAAATTTTCAATAGCTTCCAATATCATTCAGAGAAAAAGATTAGTCTTTGTTATGAACTTCAGGGGTGCTACACGGTTCTCACCCATGATCTCCCTACCCCAAACCACTTGCCACCTATATGAACCTACATCTCATGTTACCCAGCAACGCTGGATTTTGTCACTCTACACCTTAGTCACTCTTTCCCTCAGGACCTTTCTACATATTTCTTGTCTGAATAGAGAATTTGCAGAACTGATATTATAATTTTATATACTGATATGCATTTGTAGTCTTTACTTAAAAAGTCACTTTCAATGCATTCTTCTTTAGCCATTCTGTGGTCAATTGTTTCAAATATCCTCTTCATATTTACTATTTCTTTGTTTCAAACTACCCTTCCATATTTATGTTTTCTTTGTAGCAYTTGTCATAATTTGTAAGCCTAATTCATCTGACATCCTGTCTGTCTCCCCCATTAGAATGTAGCCCTCCTCACTTTATCCTTTTATTTTTTTTTTTGTCAGAACTGGCACTGGCACTCAGAACAAAGTCTACAAAATAGTATGTGCTTGATAGATATTTGTATTTGAATGAATAACTCTCCTAATTCTCACATCAGCCCTGCATTAATCAAACCAGGTGTTTGGTTACTTGACATTTGTAGACAAAACAATTGAATTTCCTCTGCCTCACATGGTAGTTTCACCTGGTAAATGAAAAGCCCTTAGACATTTAAGGGACTGCACAGGCATTAATATGTCAATGATGTAACCAAACTTAGAGATATCAAATACTCTTCAAGAAAACAGCAGTGTTGGGGGTCGAGTTTCAATTCTCAGCTACTGTATTCTACCTCTCAAGGATATCTGTGAGACATTAAAACCTTCCACACACATTTAGCGATGTTCAGACATGAAATCTAAACACATAAGATAGTTGCAAATTTGGCACTCATCTTAGCTAGCTGCTTTCCTGTAGCTGGCATACCTTGACTAAAGCTTAAACTGATGATCAACCGGTTTTACTACTCATAGGTCTGTAGTGGGGCAGGGTAGCAAATCACAGCAGAGAATGAGTCATCAAGACCAGGGTTGCTTATCTCAAAAGGGAGTCAAATAGGGGGATTGAAAAACAACAGATATACATGAACCCACACTTTCCATGAATGTTTGGGTGATATTCCAGATCCAAACTTCAGTAAGTCTTTAAGTTGTGATATCACACACATCTGAAATCTTGAATAAAAGAATATAGGACGCAACGCTCTCTAACTGTCTGAATCATGAGCCATCTCTCTGGCTTTTCAGAGACTCTTTGTAAGAGCTGCTCTCAGGGAAACTCCTTATGGCAAAGCTGTTGAGAAGCAGAGACGCCTGTGGATGATTTCTGTTGCAAAGTATGAGCATTAGATGCAGCCTTTGTGTGGCAAGTGCATAAATAATAAAACTCTAGAGTCATCCTTGGTCCTTAGGAGACAGATTTGAAGTATGAGCCAAGAGAAAGCTGGCAAAGAAATCTTGTCTTTGCTTATAAGCCCTGAGAGAAAAGGCAGAGATTAGGATCCATTTTTTTTAATTGAATCACAGTTACTATGGAATTCATTATAATTAAACATGGAAGATTAGAACATAGTAAAGAGAAAGGCGCATTTGTAGCATTTTCACAAGGACAGAATTAAACCCTTCAATTCCTACCTTTYTGGCAGACAATGTTTAACACTCACTTGCAGGTGCAATTTGACTAGATGGCAGTGGACAGATTTTCGTGGATGCTGTAGGCTCAAACTTGCTGTGGAGGAGATGRTATGAGTTTATAGAGTTGTGTATCTAGATGTCAGAGAAGAAGATGGATAGGGCAACCATGTGTTCACAGTCACTGRCAGCTTCTTTTATGACCACAAGGTAGGAGAACCTAAAATTTAGGTTGCATGTCTTCCCTCCCTCAACTGGAAGCTTCCTCCTTTTAAATCCCCTCTAAGCAACTGAGCTAACTGCTTAAATGGGTCTTTTGAAAATAGGTTCATTTATTGACTTAATGACTTAGGATTCATTCTTTGCAAATTCAGCCCTGAGGGTCCAATCAGAAGATGAAATATGTCTTCCTTGGCTTTGGCAGGAATTGATTACAGGAGGCACTTGCTTGCTTACTTGGCCTTCTGCCTAACCGTGTGAATTGAAATGCTAGAAAGATGTTGTTCTTAACTTCAAGTGTGTTGGGGTGAGTTTTTTCTTTCTCTTAATGAGGAAGTGGCTATGGTAATTCACACAGAAAACCCCAGTCTAACATGCTAAATAGACCAACAAAAGCTTTTCAAAGAGGTATGGCTTTGAAACATATTTAGTTGGTTCTAGTGTGCCAACTCCCCAGAACATGAAATGAATGAAGATTATGTGGTACAGAGATGTTTTTGCTTGGGAAAACTTGTGTATATGGATCAGTATCATTTTTTTTCTAAATGTTGTATCACATTGGAGCAGGACTGACCAAMAGAACCATGGTGGAAAYRGCAGGGACAGGTTYCCCCTCTCCTTTGGGTTCCCATTTTGACAGAGAGAGGGGCATCACTGGGGCATGACTTGTTCTAAAACAAGATTCTAAAAAGCTATCTCTCCTACTTTCAACTCCATCTCTCCTAATATCACATTCTCTATTCACCTTCCCAATCCAATGCAACCCACAGTGTTTGAGAGGTCCCAAGTGCAGGGACACTAAGTCAGAGGAGGCAGTTGCAAGTTTCAGAAGCCTTACTTAAATTGTTGTCAGAAGAACCATGACAAGAGCATGGAAGGAGAAGGAAGCTGCTGTCACCTGAAGATTAAATGTATGTGTTTCCTGAAGACACTGGTGCATCCAGGCACTGAGGTGTCTTCAGCAGCCATTTCCTTTGGCTGGACTTTTTTTGTCTCTGCATATGATTTAGATATGAAGTATGTCTTCATCAGCTCTTTCATTAAATGACACTATTTGGGAGGTGGCGGAAACTTTAGGGCATGATCCTTATTGTTTGAGGAACCAGGGAATCAGGAGTAGGCCTTTGAGGGTTATTATTTGGTTCCCAGGCTCATCCTCACTATGATTCTGGTCTTTCATGAGATGAGAAGCTTTTACCACTTATCACTATCACGATAGTGTTAAGTATCACCATGGCTCTAGCTAACATGGGCTGACCCATTAGAACCTAAGAGCGAAAAAAGGTCTGGCTTTGAAGCTGATTTTTCACGTGTTTTTGGCCACTTCAATGTTCTTTCTATGGGAGCAAGATGAATGGCCATCTGGAACTCAAGTTCTTTATTATGTCAGCTCAGCAACCCCAATAAAAAAACAAAACAAAACAAAACAAAAAATGGTGTTTCTTTCCAGTGAAATCCCTAAATTAACTTACTGTACTTCAAACAAGTGGGAGGAAATCACAGCAGTAAGGCAAAGGAGGTCTTAGACTTCTTCATGGAGTACTTCACTGGAATAAATGGCTGTATTGGTTGCTGGGCTTGGGTAACTACAGGACACCCAAGCCTAGAGTGCCTCTTTCTCTCATCCAGTACAGTAGGTATTTTAGAAGACAGGGCTCCCTCATCTCCAGTAACATGCTGAGAAATAGCACTTCATCTTTGTATCTCCATGATGAGGCCAGAATTACATGGCCCATCGGAAGCATCTTCTCCAGCGAGGGTAATAATGATAGTGCGGTCTCATCATAAGGTATTGCGTGCATTCTCTCCTGCAGTCTTCTCTACAGCAAAGAGCATATGTATTCTTCCCTAACCATGTTTTAAAGAGAATTAGCCAAGAAAAAGAAAGTTGGAAAATATGGCTATAGTCTCAGGCTGTAATTGTGGGGATGGTGCTTATTAAGAAAAGTGAAGGGTTGGAGAGATGGCTCAGTGGTTAAGAGCACTGACAGCTCTTCCAGAGGTCCTGAGTTCAATTCACAGCAACCACATGGTGGCTTGCARCCATCTGTAATGGAATCCAATGCCCTCTTCTGGTGTGTCTGAAGACAGCTACAATGTAAGTAAATAAATCTTTAGAAACAGAAAGGAAAGAAATGAAAAGAAGAAAAAAAGAAAAGAAAAAGAAAAGAAATGAAAAGAAAAGAAAACTTGGGATTATTGTCTCATTCTCAAAGCTGAGGGATAAGGTAACCAAGAGAGTGTTCAATGGACCAAAATCATCCTGTCTAAACAGCACCTCACAAATACATATTTTATTCACAGAATAGCTATGGTTTAGAAATGTGCTTGAAAACCTCTATTCTATAAACCAGTTTCTCTTTTCATTGTGCAGTCTTTGATAATAGGCTCACTGAATGATATGGACTCTCTTAGTGCRTGGATTTTTTTTCATTTTTGAGTGGATGATGACTTAGAATAATTGGACAAGGCTTGAGACAGAATTCTTTTTCAGGAGATGGCAGGTTTGTTCTTATAGGTGTTTGCTCAAAGTGGCCATTACCTGGGAGCTCTCTAGTGAGTCAGAACAGGGAAGCTGACCTCACCTTTTGTTAACAACTGTGCTTGTGTTTATAGAGAAATGGCCACCTCTAATTTACTAAAGGAGAAAAAAAGAAGTATTGCTTTTCTCTCTCTCTGTGTGTGTACATGTGTGTGTATACGTGTGTGTGTGTGTGTGTGTGTGTGTGTGTGTGTTAAAATCACTTTTCGTAGCTAGAAAACATACCAGTTGCATCCTAGCCTATTTCTGTGTACTTTTACTATGGTGAACTTAATCAAGATGATAAATATAATGTTGCCCCTAATAGGTTTTGTGAATACAGGTGACATTATCTTAAAGTAGCCAATTACTGAGCCTCACCCTCATCGGCCATGGGAACTTGAGAAGAAAGTTGTTAGATAGCCATTGGCAATGACCTACTCTCTGAAATAATGCTTAGAGCAACTGATTCTCATATGGCTGTTGGCCCAGCAGGATGTTGAGATGTGCAATGTAAATGTTAACCCAAATGGCCCTCATAAAGGGCATGAAAGTAAGTTTAAACCTCTGAAGGTTTCCAGAGGAAACAGCTAAAGAGGGTTGGGAAGGACTTGGATTTACCAATTGGATAGGAAAGTGGAAGGTGTGTTTCCTTTTCCCTTAATACAGTGGATGTTTCTCAGAGTTCTGGAAACAGAAGACAAAATGCCCTTGACCACCACCAGGTCATCAGTTTCAGAGGCTGTTGTTTTCTGGGTAGTTAAGAGTCCAAGATTTGTTATTGCTGATGGTCATGAGTCGCTTCCTTCTGCGCAGAATAGATTTTTGAGATCACAAACCACAAGGCAAGCATCAAAGTGAATGTGAAAATCAATGACCCATCGTAGCTACAAGTATGTAGATGGCTACGCTATGCTGCACAGACCACTGCAGGGAAGGATCTGCTTTGCAGAGAACAGACGAGGGCTGCCTTACTTACTCTCTTTCTCTGCCTTCTGCCTGCCACCTGATCTGCCACTGAAATGTGTCAGTGAACTGAAGTCAAGTAATAATCTGTGACTAATCTACATTAGGCTTCTAAGCCATTGATCTCCTTCAATTTAGCAGAGACTTCTGTGTTCACAAGCTCTGCCTCTCTGGCTAKCCCTTGCATAACACATGCTTTATGCAAGTTCCCGAAACCCCGAACCTACTGCATGTTCCTCTGGATGCCAGAAGCCGTAGAACAGGGGAATTCAGACTTCTATTCTTATTTGTCACACCGACAATACAGGTTATCTGGGGTCCTTTTGCTCTATAGGATGTAAATCACAGTAGAACCGGAGATTCTCTCCTACTGTTGGTCTTGGGCACCTTTTATTTTTCTTCGTTGTTTGACATCAGAGAGCGGTGCCAACAGCCAGCCATGAGTACCAGCACACCGAACCCTTTGGCTCCACCACTCTTATGCAAGTTCTTAGCTCTGCCCTCAATCAGTGGCAGAAATCTTTGGTCAGCTTAGAAAGTTAGGATACCCTGGGCTTTGAAAATAGCCGGTGTTACAACTTCTGGGCCTAGGGGTGCCTGAGACCCTTTGGCAGTAAAGACTTGGCAGCTGTTGGCAATTTTTCCACTGACAAAGGCCAGAGGCTCCTTGTCTGCCTCTTTACAGCCTTGTCTTCCTGGCTTTCTGCCCTTCCTTGCTTTCTTTTATTTCCACAGTTCCTCTTGTTCCTGTCCTACTTGATAACTTGCTCGAGCTATTCAGCTGAATTTTTGGAGTAATAGTCACTGCCAAGGCTGCGGCGGCTGCTGGGGTGGCAGCTACCACTGCTTCCTCTAGAGCTGGGTTTGCTTCTGCTGTTGTGCTAAGCTTGTGGCTCTGAGGTGGGATGGTTTTCAAAGTCATCTACTGCTCTCTAGCTTTGCTGCTAGTGTAGCCTCTAGACACATGACAAGCAATCCTGTACCCTCCACCATCTTCTTGTTCTTCGTGTTACCAAGTCACCCCACACTGCTTATGGCAGAGGGCAAAAGCAGGCAGAGACTATACAAG
>BDUI01017263.1:27133-41727 GCA_002335545.1 Apodemus speciosus
TTAATTCAATTTCTTTGATAATATTAAGAGAGTGATGATACAGATAAAAGTTTGTTGAATATCTAACATATTTCTATAATTTACATAGTTGCTGAGCTAAAATTTTCTCTGAATTTTTGGTAGTAATTGTATCTCCCACATCAAATTATTCTGACTTTGGTATTGTTTCTGACCAATGAATAAAATAACATAGATATTCAGATTTAATACTGTGCTCACCAKGCCCACACAGATAGCTACAAATTCCTGGTCATGACTTCAGCTGTGGTTAATTTCAGTGGATAATTATAAATAATGACAAATCATGAAAATGAGAAAGATTTTCAGTGAGCCAAATAGACAAGTGATAAGGAAGTGAGAGAAAAAGTAATTTCATATGTTACATACATGTGAAAAGCTGCTTAGAAACAAATGTAAATAGTGAAACATAAAGTAAATAATATACAAATTCTGAAAACTTTTAGTTGTAAAAAGTTGCCACTGCTTTTGTCCCTTTTCTGGTGCTCAGTGTCTGTTTGATTAATTTCATTATGTTACGTTCTTTCCCCCTTTCTTTTATGAACTCATGCTGTCTCCAGTTTAATGCCTTTAAAACATATTCTTTCCAACATATATGTTTTATATTCAAAATTACATGTATCATGGAACAAATTAAATGAACCATAACTACATGAAAGTTACATTTACTTTTCTTTATATTGTTGAAACGTGGCACCTTGTATATTCTAATTTTGGAGGGACATATTCAGTATAGCTCCCTTAAGTAGACAAGAATAATTTATCATCTTGTTTCTGCTTCAGTAATCCTCCCTTACCATATCCTATAGTCAGCCAAATACAAACAGAAACTGTTATGTTTCACAAATCTGTCGAAGTCTACTCTCTAAGAACAATTCATTTCATCTCACTTTAGAATTATTTAGGATTAAATACTTTTCTGAGTAAATTCATTTCTGAGTAATCGAAAGGGCAATTCTGTGGATTGATTATAAAAGTACAGGCCTYTGAAAAGTACAGGCCACAGATTATACTGGTGTTAAAGTGTTTTCACTGTGATATTCTATGCTTAAAAGGATCTTTTTTCCTCCACAAATTTAAGCAGGAAAAGTGAGGAAGAAAAAGTGAAGAAAAAAGTGTATAATGATTCTGGATACTGTACAAAGTGACTCTGATCACTTAGCAAAAACCAAGAGTTGCTAAAGTATATCTACAGGGTACAAAGAAATAAGTATGCTGGGGTAAAATTAATCAAGTAATGTGCCCTTTTCTAGTTAATTCTATTCATTGATTTGTGGTTTTGGTACACATGTGATACACTAATAAGATGGAAACTTTACAATGCAAACTTCATGATGGAAAAAGTAAAATAATTTACCTAATGACAATAMCTGTAAGCAGATGTTTTTGTTTTTTTGTCTGGGTTGCCTCACTCCATATAATATTTTCTGGTTCCAGTCATTTACCCACCAATTGTACAATCAGTGTGGGTTTTATTGGTTGTTTGTTTGGTTGTTTGCTTGATTGGTTGGTTGGTTGATTGGTCGTTTGGTTGGTTTTGTTTGTTTGTTTCAAGCCAAATAACATTCTATTGTATATGTAGCATATTTGATTAGCTCTATTCATAAAATCTCAATTATATGGTCACCTAAAATGATCTGCATAATGAAAACACCAGTTGCCATATCAACATGAATGGAAGAAATCACTCAAGGCTTAACCCTCAGATGCTGCATATGTTGGGAGAATTAGTTCTTATTCAGACAGGGGTCCACTAATAAGTTATCAAGTCTCAAATGAGGATATCTAAACATACAAACACACACACACACACACACACACATACACATACACATATACTAGCAACACTAATTAGATTTGGCTAATTATATTTGGTTGGTGATTCAGTCTCTGGTATTCCTCAAGAGTCCAGGTTAGTAGACTCTTGATTTTCCTGTGAAGTTCCTGTCCTCTTCAAGTCCTTCAATTCTTCCTTTAACTTTTCCCAGGAGACTCTCTAACCTCCATCTAACATATAGCTGTGGGTCTCTGTATCCCTTTCCATTGGCTGCTGATTCACATTCTCAGAAGACAGTTATGTGAGACTCCTGTCTGGAAACATATTAGAATATCATTATTAGCAGCAGGGATTGGGTCTTGCACAAGGGATGGGTTTCAATTTTGAGCTGTCCTCAGTTGGCCATTTCTTCATTATCTGCTCTATCTTTGTCCATGCCCTTCTTGTAGAGGGGATCCATGTTGGGTTGAAGTTTTGAGGATGGATTGTTGTCCTTATCCCTGTACTTGGAGTCTTGCCTAGCTAAAGGAAGTGGCCATTTCAGGATCCATATGCCTGATTGCTAGGAGTTTGAGCTAGAGTTGCCCTCACAGTTGTCTGTTTCTTAATGAAACAGTTAATGAGCATTTTCTTAATCATTGTATAAACCCTGTTAGAAGGTTATAATTCAACTCTGTATGTTCACATTAATAATGTTCAATATTTTTTAAAATACAAAAGCTTTCAATATTAATGGTATTTTTATATGCCAATCACTTTAACTTTTTGATGGAATTTTTTTTCTCATTAGTCCGTTCAAAATTTGTACTTGACTAAATAGTGTATTCAATCTATTTTGTTTTATGTAAAACAAAATCTGAAATGTCTAAATATATTTGGTATATGAAGCTATTTTATGCCTTCAGACACAATAACTTTCCATTCCTTTCTACTTTTAAGATAACGAGATATGAGGACATTTAGTAAATAACTGATTGATTTAGTAATCAAATCTATTATTCTACACAACAACAGCTATTACAAGTATCTTGTAGACAATTTTGCACTGTCTGTTAAGGATGTCATCATCCTTTCTTGGAACTGGAAACTTTAAGAATGTTTTAGGAAAACAAGACTAAGAAATGGGTGATCACAGAGATGTCAGAGATAAATGCTGGCATGAAAATTGTTGAATTGAGTGTTGTCCAGCATCTATTCTAAAACTAAAGTGTTCACAGAATTGATCTTACTGGAGTTTTAGACTGATCAATAAAACTGATTTAAGTGTAAGCTGAGTAAATTATAGATAAACAGGAAGACCAATTTGAAAGAAAATGTAATTTTCAAGGAATTTGTGTCTTTTAACAATCAGTTTACTCACTGAAAACGAATCTTAAACAACACTTTCAGGATACAGGCTATAAGACATGTACAGATTTTGTGCTAAAAGGAAGAACATGTTCCCCATTTTAAAACTAGCAGAGCATTTGTCAATCGTATTTCTGTATTTTTAGGGGAAACACTGTGTGACACTGGGAAACATACTGGTGCCCTGAAGCAAAGAAATGAGAGTTCAGTGTTTGCCTTTTACAAGAATAGCCAGGTTGTAAACACAACTGAATTCTTGTGCCAGAACTGCCTAATGCCATCATTTAGATTATTGGATACAAATGTACTCCACTTTTGTCAAGTAACAGGCACATTTCAAAGCCCTTACTTATAGCTGTAAATTATGGTTCTAACACTGCAATATTCTAATTCTGAAATCCCACTAAATTAATATGGTAACTGAATGGTATTTTCTATGTATATTTCAGACAGGTCTTTATGGGTTTACTAAATATGTTGTTTGATGCTTTAAAAGACAATCTCTCTGTCTCTGTCTCTGTCTCTCTTTGTCTCTCCTCTCCTCTTTCTTCTTATCTCTGTTTACATTCTTGGGCTAATTTCKCCATTATAGCTGTTTAATMTATTCCTAAATTAATTAACGCTGATTGCTTTTATATTATGTATAATACAAAATTTATTATGTACAGTCAGATATTTTATATCTAGTAATTTTTCAATTGTCAATTTTATTTGCTCCAAAACAGTTTCAATTAACCAATTAAAAATGAAGTAATGAACATCTATACATTTTCAACCTGTGAATATGAGCAATATTGCCAATATATYCTGTTTTACAAAATGAATATATTCTGCATTGAACAGTTGGACCACTTCCTCTAATAAACATATGCAGAAGTAAAACAAACCCCTCATTGTATTTAGTTGTGTTTTTTAATATTGATAGCTTTGGAGGAAGTGACATGCATTGTGACATTAACCTTTCTATTTGTATTACTGTGGTCAGTTTTCCAACTATTCAGCGAATGCCTTGATGAGCAGTTGGAAGGCTATCTTTCTATTTTGGAGACATGAAGGCACATCTATTTGTCTCATAGAGGACATTGATGATGCCAGACTAGACAACTGTTTCATGAACCAGTGATTTTATTACTTGGATTTCTTACTGTAGTATCAATGAGGAAATATTTATAGAAACAAAGGCAACAACATCATGAAGAGGCCACTTTATTTTGAGCAATTCCTCACAAAAGCTGAATCACTGGCTCCCTAGACAACTTGCAGTCAGCTCAACTGGTGGGAAACTCTCCTCTCCCCAACAATCATTACTAATTCTAGGACAGGTCTTTTGTGATTTGCAAGTTCCAAGAACTGCCTGACAMCTTTGGCTTTGTTCTCTTCCTGAGCTTCAGTAAAATGTTTCAATTAGGAGAAAATGGCTAGACAATAACCAGTGCCTTCTAGCTCTTTCATCCTTACATTGTTCTAGCAAAGGGTACTAAGTCCTGTAGTGGTTTCTGGGTTCTGAGGAGAGTGAGCCCTGGAGTAYAGGCACTGATACTGACTCTGAAGCGATGGCATATTGTTCACACTGCTGACCCTTGTTGAAAGGAACCTTCCATCCAAGACAGATCAAGGTTGGCAACAAGCAGTTACCACTGGGCATAAGGAGAACTGCTTAAAAGGCACTTAACCTCAAATCCATGAAATACAATAGTAATTGCATCTCCACATTCTGGTCCTATTGAAAGGTATTCAATGAGGAAGGGGCTGCTAGTCAATGCCCAACTGTTTTCTCCATATCCTGCAAAAATTACACCATGTTTTCAATAATATGGCACATCCAACAACACTGATAATAGTGTTATGCTTGGCAGCTTTGCAACCATCAGTGTTGGCCAATACATAAAAGAGCAATTTACTCCTGACACTATTATTTTAATTTAGAAGAGGGTATGTTCTTTCCCACCCATTAGGTTGTTATGCCCAGGACCCAGAATTTCCAGAAGAAACCTGATGCAACCTGACGCAAGGAAACAAAAGAGCCAGATTCAAATTGCAAACCTTCCTTAGCCTAAACCATTGGTGTTTTATTCATGAAATTTTCTCTTGTGCCAATGTGTCTCGTTACATTCCAAAAAAGTCTTTGGCAAAATCTAAAACTCCTTCATGATAAAAGACTTGAAAAGATCAGGACTTCAATGCTCATACCTAAACACAACAAAAGCAAAATACAACAAAGCAATAGCTAACATCAAGTTAAATGTAGAGAAACATGAAACAACCCAACTCAACTCAGAGACAAGACTGTCCACTATCTCCCTATCTATTCAATATAGTACTTGAAGTCCTATCTAGAGTAATACAACAATAAGAAGAGTTCAAGAGGATCCAAATTGGAAAGGAAGAAATCAAAGTATTTTTATTTGCAAATGATATAAAAGAGTGCATAAGCTACCCCAAAAACTTTACCAGAGAACTCTTATGGTGGATAAACAACTTCAGCAAAATTGCTGGATATAAAATTAACTCAAAGAAATCTGTATCCCTCCTTTATACAAATGAAAAACAGGCTGAGAAAGACATTAGGGAAGCAACACTCTTCACAATAGTCACAAATAATATAAAATATCTTGGTGTAACTCTACCCAAGCAAGTGAAAGATCTGTATGTCTGGAACATATAGTCCCTGAAGAAAGAAATAAAAGAAGACCTCAGAAAATGGAAAGATCCCCCCATGCTCTTGGATAGGTAGAATTAACCTAGCAAAGATGGCCATCTTACCAAAAGCAATTTACAGACTCAATTCAATTCAAATCTAAATTCCAACACTTTTTTTAACAGACATTGAAAGAGCAGTTCTCAACTTAATATGGAAAGTCAAAAATCCCAGTATAGCCAAAATAATTCTGAACAATAAAAATCATTTCTGGAGGAATCACCATCCCTGCGCTCCAGCTGAACTACAGAGTTTATAAATTAGTGTATAAGTAAGAATGTGCTATTAAAATATATAGCCAATTAAATATTATATTTTTATTTTAAACCTTAGTTTATAAAAGTACATATGCATATATTTTATGTAAGTTTAAGATCATGATGCATTTATATAAGTTAAAAAGCATGGTAAACTAGATATGTGACACATAACTAGTTAATATAGAATGTTACCTGAATAAAGATTTTGCATTGCACCTCTCAATTCATAAGTATTAATTTAATATTTGTCATAGAAAAATCTTTGAATGCTTTTAATGACTCTGTAATGAACATCAAATGCTTCATTTGGTACTTAATACTTTAATGTATAGACACTCCAGCTTTTCTTAAAGCTCTATTCCATGTATTCAGAGAACTATGAGAATTGTATTTATTTTTTTCAGAAAACCTTGTTTAGAACAAATCTTTTCTTTAACTGCTGAATCTTGGGCATGTGGTTAAGACCCTGACAGGCCTGAGATTTCCTTCTGTGTTCATGATAACAAGTTAACTTGCCAGGTTCTTAGATGTCAACAAAACACTCTTTGACACAAGAGTCAAAAATATTGCTTTTATTCAAAAGCAATAGTTTCAGGCAATATATCTCCTTTTCTTCTGCTGGACCCATAATTCCAATGGGGAAACTTGAATAAGATGACCAAATACACATATAGTGACTTTGCTTACAGCACTCTGAGCTCAGAAAATCCAAATATTTGTTATTCAGCAAAAAGCCTTCCTCACTTTGTTAATATATTTTTATTCCAACACTGGTTATATAAGTCTACCTTCTACCCTGGAATTAAAGTTATGATTTTTACTACTGGGAATAGTGACTCATGCCTCTTTTATTTTTAGCACTTGGGAGACAGACAGGCAGATTTTTGTAAGTTCAATGCCAATGCCAAAATGGTCTACATAGTGATTTCCAGGACAGCTAGAGTTGCACAGCAAGACACAGTCTCAAATAAAACAAAACAACAAAACTAAGATTTTCACAATGAAATTATTGATTGTTTGTTAAACAAGCATATAGATAATTTAGAGTGAATTAAATTGTTGGTGCCTATACTAACAAAATGAGCTCAGACATTATAAATTATTATAAATAATTATAAGTACAAGAAATTATCTCCTAACTCATAGCCTATTTCTTAGACAAGTTAAAATTATTCCATTCATAAATTCTGTTGTTTATATTAGTCGAGAAATATCACTATGCTGAGCAACAGCAATTATTTTGCATTCAACTTATATATTATATGTATATGTCTAGCTTTTTTGGTCTGCAAGTCAAAGGCTAGCTTTGATGGACTTAGGTTTAGCTCTGTGGGCCTGCTTCAGAATAGGAGTCAGCAGGGATTGCTACAGGCAGCTGTGGGGTGAAGCTCTGATCAACATGTCTGGTCAGGCTCCAGCCTGAAGTTACAGCAGTTGCCAGGAGGAAATGTTCATTTCACAGATGATGACCAGACCCCCTAAGTAGTCAAATCACTCGAGTGTGCAGTGATCCTTCACTTACATCCAGTTGCTTCTCACTCTGTTACGCAACACAAATTACTCAGTCAAGCTCACAGTCAGATGGACAGGGAAATGCACTTTCTTGGAACCAGGAGAAAATGAAAAGTTTCTTTTTTCACACATCTAAAATTAATAACTTTTGAAAAGTTTTTACTCTTAATGACTATGTGCTGTGTTTTCATTGGTTAAATATATATAGCAGAAGTAGAAAGAATAGAGATGAAGCTTGGTAGTACATGCTAATATCCTCAATTAAAAGGAAGTGGTAACTAAGAACAATTTCTTATGTCAGGGAAATAATATTTCATTGTCTCATCATGTTCTCACAGAGAAAAAAATGTAGGAAGCCGCCCTTACAACATGGCACTGGCTTCCCACAGGCACCAGGTGCTGGYGGTTTCCCATGCCTCGGTCTCCGCCTCTCCATGACGTCATGTAGAAAGCTGCCCTTGCGTCCGCCATTACAAGATGGCGCAGATTGCACSTTGGCTAACACGTGCTGGGCAATTTTCCCATGCTTCTGTCTCCGCCTCTCCCGTGGCATCATTTGGTCCCATGACCTGYAGCCAACCAGGAGGCGACACGTCTTACACAGACCGTAACTGCATTTAAGGGCGGGATCTTGCGTGATTTCCGGGTCTCCGTCAGTTTTCAAGCAGACTCCAGGAGTGTCAGTCTAGCTCCGGAGTCTCCGGTTCTGTAAGCATCTCCTCTCCCTCTCAAGAGGAATAAAGCTCGTTACTGCAGAAGGATCCTAATGTGTGCCACGTGTTTCCTGCGGGCGGGAAGATAGCGCGTGACGCAAAAATTAATCATTTTTACCATTTGATTCCACTCAATTATTTGTTCAACATACGAAATTGCTATTTAATTTGTTCTGTCTTTCTTTTGTTTTCATTGGTTTCTCCTTGAAGTTTTCTGGCCATTAAAACACAAGTCTCAGATATTTGCCTCTATGTAGCCTGCAATGATTCAAGTGTCAATGCTACAAACTGTGAAACAGCACACTTTCTTTAAGTTGATCAAGGAGTCATGTTGCCTTGCTTTCTAGCAATTTTGAGAGTTTAATATTTGCTGAAAATTATTGCATCAAACAATAACATGATTACTATTCTGAACCTGCTAAATATGTTTTTATATCTCATTGTGAACAAACAGTAACATGATAAAATCAAACTTTAAATGTTTATGGCACATATAGCTTAATAGATGATAAAAACATAAGCAAAATTTTAATCTGCTGTTATAATAATGAATATGTTATAGAAATATAGATTTTTAGAAGGTGATAAATAGGCAAGGATTTTTAAATCTGCATTTGTAGTAATAAATATGTTTGCTATTTCTGTGTCCTATAAAATTAATTCAAGACTAGCTACTTGATTATATAATATTTGGTTTAACTTAAAATATAATAAGCAATATGCAAGATGGAAATAGGCTATCTACCATTGGCTGTTCTATTTTGCAGTCATATTGTTTAATAAGAATTTAGAAATTGGAGAAGTTAAAAAATAAGAAAACCAATATAAAAGTAATTTTCATTTCCACATCTTATTTGAGCAAGGCAGGAAATACTAATTGGGATTTTGTCATTTGCACTAGATTTTGTAGAGTCAGAGATGTATTTATAATGCCTCTGGGAAAACATATTCAATCTTCTCCCTCACAAATATAATCCTTTTGAAATTATACTGTCATGATTTTTTATTCATTTTGAAAGTCATGCAAATTCTGATACTGTTTCCAAGAATTAATGTCTAACATATCAAAGTTTGAGTGAAGAGAAAAATGACTTGAACCTTTAATTCATTTTGTTACTTTGATAATTATTGTCTCTTTCTAGGTGTGTGTTCATTTTCATGAGAACAGATTTTTTTTTACACTATCAACTTTTGATAAGTAAGCATAAATCATTCTCTAAGTGTATTCTAATAACAATGATTTCTTCTAAATCCAATTGCAATTTCTGATAACATTGACTTAGAGTAATACTGTTGGTGTTAGTCAGAGTGGACACATGTATTTCCACTTGTATTTTATGTGTTTCTTCCAGACAGGATATACTCTATAATGTTCTAGACAGGTATCTCAGTCATGAGATTAAATGTTTGAGGAATATAGGATTAAATGACAAGATTTCCTGTCCCTTCCATTAGTTTCTATTTTCTCTTTCTTTTTCACAGATCCTCCTCCAAAAATATCTTATTTGTAATTAAGTGAGTTGGTCTTGGCCACTCAGTGCCAAATATAACTCATGCCATTATTCTTTTTCATGACATATCTGTATCTTTTTTTATTCAAGAGAACACTCAATTATTTCAAAAGCAGTCCTAAGAAGGACAAGTCACCTGTGATTTTTGTTTATTTGCTTGCTTGCTTTTAGTTATTGTTTTTATGTTTGATTACTTTTTTGTCTGCTTTTCTTTGTGTTTGTTTGTTTTACTTTCACTGTGCCTACAAAAGACTAATGCCAGGAGCCTCTAGGCCTGCTGAGGGTAGTGTCACAGGCACAGTGTAAGACTCTGGTGTTGCTTTAAAGTCTGAGGGTGTCCTGTGTTCTAGCTAACTATACGGGAATGCTGATGATAACTTCTAAAAAGCCCTAAAAAGTTTCTTGTTCTTTTGGAGGGTAAAAAGATGCATGGGCTTAGGTGAGTGACATCTGTAGGCTAACAGCAGGGAATTAAGTAATATGATCTATGTTCTATCTCACCAGTAACTATAGGACTCTAACTTTAAGCCTGCTAGTTGGAAGTCACAGAAAGAGAAAGGGGCACAGAAAGAGAAATAAGAAGTACTACTCAGCTGTTAAAAACAATGAATCCATGAAATTCTTAGGCAAATGGATAGAACTAGAAGATATCATCCTGAGTGAGGTAACCCGGTCACAAAGAACACAGATGGTATGCACTCATTGATAAGTGGATATTAGCCTAAAAGCTCAGAATTCCCAAGATACAATTTAAAGAATTGTATGAAACTGAAGATGAAGGAAGTCCAAAGTGTGGATGCTTCAGTCCTTCTTAAAAGAGGGAACAGTGCTCAATGGAGGAAGGACAGAAAAAAAGTGTAGAACAGAGACTGAAGTAAAGACTATCCAGAGACTGCCCCACATGGGGATCCATCCCATAGACAGACACCAAACCCAGACACTATTGTGGATGCCAGGAAGTATTTGCTGACAGGAGCCTGAAATGGTGGGCTCCTGAGTGGCTCTGCCAGAGCCTGACAAATACAGAGACAGATGCTCACAGCCAACCATTGGACTGAGTGCGAGGCCTCCAATATAAGAGTTTGAGAAGGGACTGAAGGAGGTAAGGGGGATTGCAGCTCTGTGGGGAGAGCAACAGTGTCAACCATCCAGTTGTGTCCAGTAGATTTTGAATTTGCTGTATATATGAGGGAAATTATAGCTTCTATCATCAACCTATCTCAGTATATTCTAAACTCCTTAGACTATGCCTTGCATTCAATATAATTTCATTTCTGATCTCTGTAATAGTAAGAATATCAACATGGGGGCGGGTCAGGGGGCATGACTCAGCCCTTAAGAGCTCTGGATATTCTTCCAATATACCTGAGTTTAATTCCCAGCATCATATGGGGCTCAAAAACATTTGTAACTTTAGCTCAGTAGGATCCATTACTCTCTTCTCTCCTCTAATTGATGTCTACCCAGGCCATCCTCTGCTWCTCATGTGGCTGGAGCCGTGGGTCCCTCCATGTGTACTCCTTGGTTGGTGGTTAAGCCCCTGGGAGCTCTGGGGGGGGTACTGGTTGGTTCATATTGTTGTTCCTCCTATGGGGCTGCAAACACCTTCAGCTCCTTGGGTCCTATCTCTAGCTCCTCCATTGGAGACCCTGTGCTCNCTACTCAGCTGTTAAAAACAATGAATCCATGAAATTCTTAGGCAAATGGATAGAACTAGAAGATATCATCCTGAGTGAGGTAACCCGGTCACAAAGAACACAGATGGTATGCACTCATTGATAAGTGGATATTAGCCTAAAAGCTCAGAATTCCCAAGATACAATTTAAAGAATTGTATGAAACTGAAGATGAAGGAAGTCCAAAGTGTGGATGCTTCAGTCCTTCTTAAAAGAGGGAACAGTGCTCAATGGAGGAAGGACAGAAAAAAAGTGTAGAACAGAGACTGAAGTAAAGACTATCCAGAGACTGCCCCACATGGGGATCCATCCCATAGACAGACACCAAACCCAGACACTATTGTGGATGCCAGGAAGTATTTGCTGACAGGAGCCTGAAATGGTGGGCTCCTGAGTGGCTCTGCCAGAGCCTGACAAATACAGAGACAGATGCTCACAGCCAACCATTGGACTGAGTGCGAGGCCTCCAATATAAGAGTTTGAGAAGGGACTGAAGGAGGTAAGGGGGATTGCAGCTCTGTGGGGAGAGCAACAGTGTCAACCATCCAGTTGTGTCCAGTAGATTTTGAATTTGCTGTATATATGAGGGAAATTATAGCTTCTATCATCAACCTATCTCAGTATATTCTAAACTCCTTAGACTATGCCTTGCATTCAATATAATTTCATTTCTGATCTCTGTAATAGTAAGAATATCAACATGGGGGCGGGTCAGGGGGCATGACTCAGCCCTTAAGAGCTCTGGATATTCTTCCAATATACCTGAGTTTAATTCCCAGCATCATATGGGGCTCAAAAACATTTGTAACTTTAGCTCAGTAGGATCCATTACTCTCTTCTCTCCTCTAATTGATGTCTACCCAGGCCATCCTCTGCTWCTCATGTGGCTGGAGCCGTGGGTCCCTCCATGTGTACTCCTTGGTTGGTGGTTAAGCCCCTGGGAGCTCTGGGGGGGGTACTGGTTGGTTCATATTGTTGTTCCTCCTATGGGGCTGCAAACACCTTCAGCTCCTTGGGTCCTATCTCTAGCTCCTCCATTGGAGACCCTGTGCTCWGTTCAATGGTTGACTGAGAGAATCCCCCTCTGTATTTGTCAGGCATTGGCAGGGMCTCTCAGGAGACAGCTATATCAGGCTTCTGTTAGCTAGCACTTGTTGGCATTTTTATCAGTCAGAGTACAGCCACACTCTAAATACTGAATGTATGTTAGTACCACAACAGCTGCAAATTGACTACTGGGCTTGAAATAACATCTGTAAACCCAACATAWGAATACATATAAATATTTAAATGTGTGGGCACTGAAATAGTATGGAGACAAATTCATAAAAACGGCCTCTTGGCAATACATATACGCTGAGAATTGGCAACTGACAATATCTCCCATTTTAATGGGATAATAATGACATTAATTGCCACAGAGGGAAACTTTCTTTTATCCCATATAATTAGTTGCTAATCCCATTAAATCATAGAAATGGAGAACTGTTTCATTCTCAGCATATGCTCTAAATTTCTGACCCTTTACTCATTTAGGTCATATGTAACTTTATATTTCAGAAAGTAAAATGTGAGAAAGTGATAAAACCCAAGAATTTCAAACCAAGAGTCACCCAGGCCTGTGCAGGTTAGCTTCTGTCATGTGTCACACAGGCACTGGCTAATCAGTTCTCACTTAGAACAGACCTATGTTTGCTTTGCTTTAACCCTTTGCCATGACTATTGTAATACATTAACTCTTGAAAAAGTTCCGTGTGTCACTATTTCTTTCCTGTTGTTTTGAATCTTGAAAGTTACACAGGCAGCTGTGAGAATGGTCAGTATTAATCATTCTTATTTTTCCCTTCCTTCCTTCCTTCCTTCCTTCCTTCCTTCCTTCCTTCCTTCCTTTCTTCTCTTTCTTTCTTTCTTTCTTTCTTTCTTTCTTTCCTTCTTTCTTATTTTATAGGATATTTTATTTATTTACATTTCAAATGTTATTCCCTTTCCTTCTGGAAACCCCCTATCCCATCCTCCCATCCCCCTCCCCCTGCTTCTATGAGGGTGCTCAAGCACTCACCAACCCACTGCTGCCTCCCTGCCCTGGCATTCCCTTACACTGGGACATGGAGCTATCTCAGGACCAAGGGCCTCCCCTCCCATTGATGTCCAACAAGGCCATCCTCTGGTACATGTGTGACTAGAGCCATGGTTCCCTCTATGTGTACTCTTTGTTTGCTGGTTTAGTTCACCACCAACCAAAACGATGGGGTGGTGGTCTGGTTAGTTAATACTGTTGTTCTTCCTGCGGGTTGCAAATCCCCTCCACTTCTTCAGTCTTTTCTCTTGCTCCTCCATTAGGGACTCAGTGCTCAGTCCAATCATCGTCTGTGAGCATCTGCCTCTGTATTTGCCAGGCCCTGGCAGAGCCTCTCAGATGACAGCCATATCAAGCTCCTATCAGCATGTACTTCTTGGTATCTSTAATAGTGTTGAGTTTGGTATCTGTACATTGGATGGATCCCCAGGTGGAGCAGTCTTCCTTCAGTCTCTTCTCCACACTTTGTGTCCATATTTCCTCCCTTGAGTATTTTGTTCCCCTTCTAAGGAGTGAAGCATCCACACTTTGGTCTGCTTTCTTCTTCAGCGTCGCTCCTGCATTGTTGGTGGGATTGCAAGCTGCCAYGACCACTCTGGAAATCAATCTGGCAGTTCCTCAGAAAATTGGACATAATACTACCTGAGGACCCAGCTATACCATGCCTGGACATATAACCAAATCATGCTCCAATATATAACAAGGACACATGTTCTACTATGTTCATAGCAACATTATTTATAAGGGCCAGAAGCTGAGAAGAATTCAGATCTCCTTCAACACAGGAATGGTATTACTTCTGTAATACCTTATTGTTAAAAGTATAGATAACATTTCTTCAAATCATATAGAATAGATATATAGATAACATATGTTTTAGTTCCAGTATATTACCTTAAGCAAATCCTCATAAAATCTGGTTAAATTAGGCAGGAGTTTCATCTATCTATCTATCTATCTATCTATCTATCTATCTATCTATCTATCTATCTATCTATCTATCTA
>BDUI01017264.1:26902-39768 GCA_002335545.1 Apodemus speciosus
AAGCCAGTGAGCCTGGGAGTGGGTTCCAAATCAGGCAGAACAGGGCTCCATCCCTGCTCTTGCCTCTAGCTGCCGGAGTGAATTCAGACAAAGCACCAAGTTGTCTCTCAGGCCTGCTTTGCCATGGAGAAGTTGCAGTGATAGAAGTACCTGCTTTGCAGGGTGGCTGGGGAGTTTAGAAGAAGAACATGCCACTAAGTGGATTCCACAAAGAATCAGCTGGGCTGCCCTCCCAGGAGAGGGAGAGGTGATAAGTCTTAGAAACTCTAAAAATTTCAACTAATATTACAGAAGTACAAGTGGTTGTTAAAAGTCTGCCTGGGAGTTTACAGGATGGCTCAGCATGGAGAAGTACCTCCTCCCAGTCCTGATAACCTGCGTTTGATATCTTGGATATCAAACATGGTAGAAGGAGAGAGCTGATTCCTCTGGGACATAGTGCAGTGGTGCAGCACTTGCTTCACACACACACACACACACACACACACACACACACACACACACAAGGCCCTGTGCTCCATCTGAGCTACTGCCAAGAAAAGAATAGGTTAGAGTAGATAAGTACTATATGTTGTTTTCTTGGCTATTTTGTTGTTGTTGTGATAAACACCACAAACTGAAGCAATGTAGGGGAGGAAAGTGTTTCAGCTTGCACTTTCAGGTCACAGTMCAACTCTGACCAAAGTCAAGGCTAGAACTGAAGCAGAAATGACAGAAAAATATTATTTAATGGCTCACTGTCTGGTTCACTCTGGTTCAACTTTCTTATGCATTCTAGGCCTACGTTCCTAGAGGATGGCGGTGCCCATAGTGGCTGGGCCTTCCTACATCAATCATTAATCAAGACAACGCCTCACATTGGTCCTAGGTCAATCTGACCTGGGGAATCCCCCACTAAGACTCCCTCACTGATGCTCTACTATGTCAAGTTTACAGCTGAGTCTACATAGGACACTCGCACTCCCAATGATGTTAGGGATCACCTGAAAGTAGTACAAGGACCAGTGAGGATCCATGAGTAGAGGCAGGAAGTAAGAAGAGAGAGTCCTTCAGATGATGCATAGGGCCAAAGCCAATACATGCAGGTCTATAAACATCACAATAACAACCAACAACTCTATAATTAGAATGAATTAATAATTATAATTATAAAAGAAAATAATTAGCAAGGAACAAACGCTTTTGTACCTTGCAGACTTCTTTGGAATTCCCCTGCTGATCTAGAGTCCTATCATCCATCAGTGAGGATAAGAATTTACAGCCAATCTTTTGCCACCAACTGAAACTTCCAATGCCAGGAATGGGTTACAACTAATTGAGATGTTGGCTAGAGAAGCCGCATGGAAACCCCAAAATAAATTAGGCTATTGACAAGGCTATTGGTTGTTCTCCACAAACTAATGGTAARCCCCTATTGATGAAGACAACATCTGCACATTTCATTGAACATGGAAAAGTTAAGCTGGTGTGCAACTAGAGCTTTCACCCCTACTGATGAGTGTTCATAGTCCTGGAAGGTGTCTGAAAACTACCAATGGAGAAAACCTGGATATAAACCCTTCAATCTACAATGGTGACCTGCCTGGTAATCTATATGATGTGCTGGGTAAATAATGGCACAAATGTTTAGAAGTAACCAACCACTCTCTGGATTTCAGGTCTGCTCCATAACATGTACCCCATGGGACTAGATAAGACACGGAGCTAATGGAAAACCAAATACTATTGTTTACTAAAAAATGTAAAAATTAGAAATATATGACTCCTAACAACATTCTGCTATACTCATAGGTCAGTGTCTTGCTCAGCCATCTTCAGAGAAGCTTTCTTCTGCAGTAATGGGAACACATACAGAGACTCACAATTGGACAATGTGCAGAGGATGAGAGAGTCCTTGAAATATGCAGTCCTAAACAGGTCTCCATCAAACCTCCCCCGACAGGGATCAGGGAACTATGCAGGAAGCAGAAATATTTTAACAGCCAATGGGGATAGAAGACACCAAAAAAACAATGTTTTCCAGACACAACAGGTCTGACACATGTATGAACTCACAGGGACCATGATAGCATGTTCAGGGTCTACACAGATCCAAGCCACCCGGGTCTCAGTGCTGAGACGGGGGAGTGGACACCATCTCCTAATTCCTAACCAAGCTAAAACCCAACTGAAAACCACTTGCAAAGGAAAAAAATTAGTTTTCTCCAATTAAGGCTCACTGGGTTTATGTGGTGGTTTGAATGAAATTGGTCCTCAGAGGCAATGGCACAATTAGGAGGTGTGGCCTTATTGGAAGAAATGTGTGATTGGAGTGGACGTTAAAGTTTCAGATTTCCAAGCTAGGCCCAGTGTTGCTCTCTCTTCCTGCTGCCTGTGGATCTAGATGTAGAATTCTGATACCTCTTCAGCACCATGTCTGCCTGCATGCCACCATGCTTCTTGTCTTGATGACAGTGGATTAAACCTCTGAGCTGCAAGCCACCCCCAATTAAATATTTTCCTTCATAAGCATTGCCGTAGCCATGGTGTCTCAGAGAGACCACTTAAAAGGTAGGCTTCGGGCACAGAAACAGATGGCAACCACAAAATGAACTCAGTGGTATTTCCCCAGACTTTCTACTTCATGTTGCTTTGTTTGGGATATATTAATCTTACTGGTGTTTGTTTTTGTATATTATGGTTTCCAACTTTATGTTTTTATATGTTTTGTTTTTATGTATATATGTGTTTCTTATGCTTTTGTTGTTGTTTGTTTGTTTTATTCTGGTCTTTTTGCCTGTTTGCTTTCTAAATTGAAATCATGAAGTTGGGTGGGTGGGGAGGTGGAAAAGATCTGGGAGATGAGGGAGACATAACCATGATCAGAATACACTGCATGGAAAAATATTACCAATTATAAAAAGGATTMATGTCCAGAATATGTTGGCTTAAGTGAGTGGCCAAGTTACAGAAAGAGATGTCCTCCCTCACCCTTTGCCCATTGCCACCCACCGCAGGCCAGAGAGCTGGCCCTGAGGTCTGGAGAGCAGGAGCGCTATCCCCACCCCTCTCTGGTGGCAGCACTTGGGAGAAAGGTTTCCATACTTTGCCTGGGCAACACAGTAGAACTGATCCTGGTGGCATGGGTACAGGGAGCCTGCCCCAGAGGACATGAGAGCAGGAGAGGTGGACTTGACTCTTGCTGACTGCATTGGGTGAATTGGCTGGGGCAGTGCTGGAGAGTTCACTCTGATGGTTTGGGTACTGGGGAGCTGGCAGGCTGACCAACTCAGCTGCCACCCAGACCCAGGTTGACCCAAGTTCCTACTGAGAATAAACTGAGGCTGCCTGAACCTCACACTGCAGGTCTGGCTTTCAAGGCCTCCAGTCACCCTAGCAGCAGAGCAATAGACCAAGAGGGCAGATCTCATACAAACCTGAAGGAGGCAGCATTCAAACCCAGTGCCTTTATTGAGGACTAAGTGTGACTCAGTTTCCCTGGCCCACTCTCTTATACTCATCTAAGCCTGGTCCTGTCTCCACACCGACCTGCAGTTACAACTCCAACCCCACCCATCCTTACCACCCTCATCGCACACAGTGCCATAAATCTCCTTTGTTTCCCTGAAGCTAGTAAGTACAGCCAGTTCTAGCTGGGCAGACCTCATGCCACAGGAAAGCCAGAATACTCTGCCCACCATCTCTAGGATCTGCAGGGGTGGCTGCTACCCATGACTGAGGAGACAGCTCACAGTGCCCTCAGCATTCACTGTTAACTCACAGCCTCCAGCCCCCTGCCTAGCTGTCCCCTCCAGATACAGGACCTCTGTCCTTACCAGATCCCCGCAAGCTTCTCCACTTACACATCTGGAGTTTCTAGGCAACAAGGACCAGATGTCTAGACCCTGAAATTTAGAGATGGTAGCCTCTCAGACTGAAATCCAGGGAAGGGCAAGTTTCTATAAAGAATCTGATCACAACAATGTGAGGTTTGGTGGGCCATACCTAGTATCTGCACAGTATTTTGTTTTGCTTTCGCAAAGTCCTTTGAAGAGAGAGAAAACACTTAGCCCAGGGGACAGACACAAACAGGCCATGGTTTGCAGCCCTCCCCGCGCTCCGCCCCTGCCCATCCAACCCTCTCCCTACGCCATCCAGATGATAAATGTGAGCATAAAGACACTTGCTAGTGTAATTGGAACTGCCAGGCATGCTCAGAGCTCGCTGGATGTGACACCTCTCTGCCTCCAGAATTTAAAAGGCCCTATTTTATTCCAAATCCTTGAAAATGTCTTAACCCCTGTTTCTTAATCATGTAGATATTAGATGTGATACCACAGGAGAACAAAAATATTTAAAATCAAAAGTAGCTATGGTTGTTCCTGCCTTCCAAAGACGTGATGTTGTTTTACACAGAAGGATGATGGATCTGCCCTGGCCCTTTTGTCTGGCAGGAAAAAAAAACTGAAAAAAGAAAGGATGAAAAAATGGCCTTCCACATTTTTCCTGGCTCTTGTACAATGTATGGGAATGGAGTGTCAGAGAAGACTGCCAGACGCTTTGTAGAGCCCAGGGTATGCAAAGGAAAACCGCACTGGCCTGAGCGTCAGTCTAAATTACATATAGAAAAGGTTGAGAGGTCTAACAGTGGAAACCGTGGGGAGGCAGGAGAACCTGTTGGGAAAGCCAATGGGAATGGAGGTAGCCAGACAACAGCTTCCAGTTCAGAGATTTGTGTTAAAAGGATCCGGGCTCTTCCCTGGCTCCTGGCCCTCTAGTCAAGGACACCGTGCAGACTGACTTACATGAGTATTTTCAGTTCTGCTTTATTTTGGGTTTTGKTTTTGGGAGTCTTGTTTTTGTTTTTGTCTTTGTTCATTTGTTATTTTGATCACACAGAAAGTTGGGGAGACCAGCAGGGGCCAGGGAATGCTCCTGGGATGGCTAGAGGCTAAATGACCTCTAAAGCACTCAGAATGGAGGTATCCAGGCAATAGCCTCCTCTCCCCGACTGCAGTCACCCTCCTGAAGCAGTCCCCTTCCTGCCCTAAACACCAGTTCTGTTTGGGGCCCCAAACTGTCCGGCCTTGTTCAAGATTCTGTTTCCCAGTTTCCCTTGCAGCTAGGATGTGTTGTGTGACTATAGTTCAGATTGACGAGAGCCTAGTAGGTGTTATAAATGAATTCTAGAAGGCCATTTCTTATTCGATCAAAAGGAACCAATATGGCTTGTTCCATCGCCTTCTCTCTTTGAACAGATATTACATCTTCAGCTGCTGTCTCCCTAGGTCTTTCTGCCATGATGTCTCCATCTTTAGTGGATCATTATGAAGCTACAAGTCACTTGAAAAGCTGCCAGTGTGCCTGAGCACTAGATTAGTTTTCTTTCGTTTCAATTCATCTAAACTTCAAACGCTGCCTGTGGTTGGTGGTTACCTTATTGGACAGCTARGACTAAAGAATGACAAATTCTCTGGGTCTGTGGTTGGTCCATCAATCTCCACTCATTGTCACAGGAGTGAACGAAAGCTTCAGGCCTCAAGTCACCATCCATCAATTTTTCTGGTCCCACAGCTTCATGGGCTGTGGCTGACATTAGTAGGGAGGGAGGCTGAAGTGCCCAGGTGAAAGGAAGCATAGAACAGAGGCCTTCCCTCCCATGCCCCCGCACTCACAGCCTCAATGACTCAAGGCACAAGTTTCTCAAACAGCCACAATGGGGGATAGCCTAGGGCTGGACAATCCAAGATCCAAAATGTCCTGGCCATGTGCCTCCCCTGCCATGCCTACCCTCTCTGAGGTAGGTGTGTATGTGTGTGTGTGTGTGTGTGTGTGTGTGTGTGCACCTCATGTGTAACACAGAAGATAAGGAAGTGTCTCCTGAAAAAGTTCTTGTAGAGCTTATCTCAAAGAGGATGGAAAGGCAGGTGCATGTGAGGAAAGTCCTGAGGTTCAGTTACCTTAGGAAAGATGGGAGCCTTAGAACGTACCCCCCCAACTGCTCTGGGAATCAGACACCCCAACATCCTACTCTGCTTGGGTCACTAAGCCTCGATTTCTTCTTTCAGTCATAGAAGGTCCCACGAGCCTTGGAGATGGAGCTGGGAGAGTTGGACTCCAATGAGTGAGCAGGAAGCAAGCACCGCAAGCAGCTCTGTGAGTGGCCCCCTCCGCTGGTACCTGGAGTGACTGTGGATTGCTATCCTCAGACACTAACATTGACACAGTCCTCCTCACTGCTCTGCAGCAAGAAAATTCACATGCACACATCCTAATGGGGTGAATCTGAACATATGGGGAAATGAACAGAGCTTCTAGTGCCCCTCAGAAGCAGAGTGCTGACACAATTGTTTCCCTTAGGGAAGGCAGAGAAAACCCCAGAGTCCAGAGCAATGACAACAGAGGCCACAAAGGAAATAGCTGGAACTACAACACAGCCCTTAGGCTGGAAGGATGGAAAAAAGGTTGCTATGACAACCGGCTACTCTTCATCCATTAACAATGCCAGCAGATTTGTGCCGTAGTAAGCTATAGATTACTAAAGGACAAATTCTAAATATAATATGACTTTCATTGAACTCAATTCCTATCAAAGATAGTTTTATCTATATATATTTGTGTGTGTTGTATGCATGTGTGTGTTCAGATGCATGGAAACTAGGGATTCTCAGGGAATCTGGAGCTCACCATGTTGGCTAGACTATCCAAGCAGCAAGCTCCAGAAAAAGGATGGGTAAAGAAATTATACCCCAGTCCCTGTGTGCATCAGAGTTTCCATAGGGCAGTCCCACAGCAGACAAGGTCTCACAGCAAGGGTCCTTAAAAGTCATTTCCCTTCAAGCTTCCCAGGGGCAGATGAATCATTCTGCTTTCATTCCCCCATATGGTTTGAAGCATATATACATATGTATGTGTATACACAGAGATAGCTATGTGTATATAATATGTGTGATATATGCACACATATAAACATCTATGTATGCACACATATAGATATACATATAAATATATGCATATATAGATGCATACAGATACTATATGTGTATATATAGATGTACCTGTGTATGTATTAATGTACAAATTTATAAGCATATGTGTATATATATGTATGTATAATACATACATATGTATACATGTGAATGGGTATACATATATGTGTATATTATACATACAGGCATTTATGTGTGTATAGATGTGTGTATATATACACAGAGATATATGTATATATACAGATATATATCTGGGTATATATACATGTAGATATATATGTGCATACAGATAGAAACATATACATACACATAGTTACACTTTATACACCATATATATGTATAAAAATACATAGATATTTGCTTCTTGCCCACAACAGGTCACAGACGTCCTTCTGACTCAAATCCACTTCATATGGAGAGCTCAGATTTGGGGTTCTGGAGCTCACCATTTTGGTTTTCAAATCTCAGGCCACAGCTCTCTTCTTTGCGTCAAGAACCAAGAAATCATAAAGAATTAGATGAATGAGAGGCTAATGTAAGAGTCAACTCCTCAGGAGGTGACAGAGCAGGGCAGAGTGGTGGGCAGAGTTGGCCAGGCAGCAGTGGGAAGCACCTCACCAACTGTAACCTCAGCATAGGGATTCACAAAAGATGCTGCTGAGCTGGTGTCCCAGCATCTCAAGTCAGTGTCATCTTCAAGAAGCCCCGGGGCTAGGCTCTGTGCATCTTCCGATTCCTAATGTGACTGTGTGTCTGCTGCTGAACCACGTGGGAGGAACCCGCCCTCTGCTCCGCTGTATTCTCAATTTGGCAGCACCCCTAGTCTCTCTCTGCAGAATGTTCAGAAGAGGCACTGGGGTAGTAAAAGCTATGGGCTTTGTTGTGTTTTTTTCTTTCCTTCTCTTTTTCTCTTTCTTTCATCCTTTCTTTCTTTCTTCCTTTCTTTCTTCCAATGCTCAGTCTCCAACCACCACATGGAAATGAGTTCTTTCCCTTTCCTAGGAGAAAATTACAAAATATGCAGAGTCTGACAATTGAGGAAGCCCATAGATCTTGGGGTGTATAGATTGGGAACTGGCACTACCATGTGTCATTTACACTCCAGTCTCTTATGAACCTAAACAAAAAGGCTTGCTGACAAGATAAATCACTACCTGGCATACTAAAAACTCAAGATGTTTAAAATACAGGGCATCAAGTCAGGGTCCAAAAGCAGCAATAAGAATAAATGGATATGCTAACAAAAGAAAAATAAAAGCACCGTGTAAGTCCACAGCTGTAGAGTTGTGCACAGTGCAGAGCCTGAGAGTTACTTTCCCTAGAAGTCTTGGGAGCTAGAGTTCTCAGCTTTTATGTCTGGACCATTTCTTATAAGGCATGTGTTTGCAGTGATGAGAGCTGTGTCCAGATGCAATTATGAGTCTATTCTATTCAGAGTGTATGGCTAGAAGTCTAATCCAGGGACTTGGACCTTTCCCCCTCCCAACCCCCTTGAGTGACACCTACCAGATATGTCACAACAGTAAGGAAATTCAAAAGAGAATCCAAAGGCAACCTTAAGAGATTTGGGGACTCTCTAAAGGCTCACTCCAAACTCAGACCCTGGGGTACCTCCCAGCTGACAGTGGAGCTTGTCATCTTCAACCTACCAGTATCAACATGGGGTAAAGAAGAGATAGCTCAGTCAAGAAAGAAATGCTTTCATGCAAGCATGAGGACCTGCATTTGGATACCCAGTATCTACATAAAAGCAGAGCTCAGATGTGCGCCCTGGAACCCCAATGCTGGGTGGGTCTGAGATGAGTGTACCCATGAAGCTGATGGAAATTGATGAGCTTCAGATTCAGTGAAAAAGCTTGTCTCAAACGTTAAGATGGGACATGATCATCTCAACTGATACAGAAAAGGTCTTTGACAAAATCCAAGATCCTTTCATGACAGAACTTTTGGAGAGACTGAGCACACAAGGGACATACCTGAGCATGAGGGTGATTTACAGCAAGCCCACAGCCAACATCAACCTAAATGGAGAGAAACTCAAAGCATTCCCACCAAAATCAGGAACAAGACAAGGAGAGCTCTGCTCACTCCATACTTATTCAATATAGTACTAAGTCTTAGCTAGAACAATAAGACAGATGAAGGGGCACAGGAGGATAGGATACAAAGGGTGAGGAAAGAAGTCAAAATATCTTTATCTGAAGATGACATACTTGTATACATAAAGAACCCTAAAACCCCCACCAAGAAATATCTACAACTGATAAGCCCTTTCAGCAAAATAGGAGAATACAAAATAGCACACAAAAATCAATATCCTTCCTCTATACAAATGACAAACATACTGAGAATCAGGGAAATAGTACCTTTCACAGTAGCCTCAAAAATTATCTTGGAATAACTCTAACCAAGCAAGTGAAAAGCTTATATAATAAAAACTTTAAGACATTAAAGAAATGGAAAATATCAGAAGATGAAAAGATTTCTCATGCTCATGGATCAATAGGATTAACATAGTAAAAGAGGCCATCATCTTACCAGAGACAAGCAACAGACTCAATGCAACCTCCATCAAAATCCAGCACAATTCTTCGCAGAAATTAAGAGGATAATTTTCAGCTTCATATGAAAACACACAAACAACAAAATCATACACACACACACACACACACACACACACACACACACACGCTAAATAAAACAATCCTGAAAAATGAAAGAATTTCTGGTGGTATAACCATGCCTGACCTCAAGTTGTAATATAGAGCTTAGTAATAAAACAGCTCATGGTACTGACATAAAGAACAGTCATGTTGATCAGTGCAATGAGATTGAAGACCCAAAATAACTTCACACACCTATAACGCTTGATTTTTTTTGTAAAGAAGGCAAAAATATACACTAGACTAAAAGGATCTTCAACAAATAGTGACTATTAAATTGGATGGCTACATACAAAAAAATGCAAATAAATCCAAATTTATTACCCTGCACATAAAATTCAACTCCAGAGGGATCAAGGACCTCAAAATAAAGTCAGATGATCTTATAGAAGAGAAAGTAAGGAATAGTCTTGAGCTTATCATCACAGGAAAAGACTTTCTGAACAGGTTACCATTAGCACTAAGACCAACAATAATTAGGACCTCATTAAAAAGCTTCCGTATGGAAAAGGTCCATTGTCTGGACAAGGTGGCATGCTACAGAATGGGAAACGATTTTACCAATTACACATTTGAAAAGGGGTTAGTGTCTAAAATATATAAAGAAAATTTTAAAACTAGATATAAAGAAAACAAAAAACTAATATGTGGTACATAACTGAGTTCTCAAAAGATGAAAAACAGCTGAAAAACACTTAAAGAAATGTTCAACATTAGTCATCAGAGAAATCAAAACTACTTTGAGATTTACACCAGTCAAAATGATCAATAAAACTAATGACAGCTCATGCTAGTGCATCTGAGGGTTTAGGGGAAGGCTCATCCACTGCTAGTGGGCATGCAAATTTGTACAACCACTGTGGAAATCAATGTTATGGTTCCTCAAGAGGCTGGGAATAGATCTACCTCAAAACTCAGCTATACCATTATCTTAAGGTTGCTATTGCTGTGAACAAATACTATGAACAAAATCAAGTTAAAAAGGGAACGGGTTTATTCACCTTACCCTTCCCAATAACTCACTGTTCATCATCAAAGAATGTCAAGACAAGAATCCAGACAGGACAGAAACCTGAAAGCAGAAACTGATGTAGAAGCAATGGCAGGTTTGCTTATTGGCTTGCTCCTCATGGATTACTGTTCAGCCTGCTTTATTATAGAATCCAAGACCTCCAGCCCAGGGGTGTCCCCACTCAAGATAGGCTGGCCCCTCCCACATCAGTCACTAATTAAGAAAATGTCCTGGAGGGTTGCCTACAGTCCAATCTTATGAAGACATTTTCTCAATTGATGCTTCCTTGTTGTGTGTAGCTTTTTGATACCCCACCTATGCTCCCTTGAATCCACTGATAAAACACTCACATACTGAGTTGTTCATTTTCAACTTGCCTTCTTGTCTCAATTGCTGTGTGCTACTATCTCCCACCTGGAAAATGTGCCCTTATCATTACTCTTAGCTCTGCTCCTCTCACCTGCCCTAACTTTAGTTGGTCAGTTAAATCTAGTCCCTGCCTAACATCTCTGACCACCCACCTATAGGAGTGACCATAGCCCACCACTCCTACAAAGACATCACATAGTTGCTTGGTTTTTCTCTCCCCAAAGCATGGTGAACTCCCTTCTCCCTTGCATCTCTCTTCTTGCCCACAGAGACCCAGAAGTCCCACCTATCCCTTCCACCCAGCAATTTGCCCATTGCTTTTTTTACTAACAGATCAAGAACCAATTAAGGAACAGGACCTTAGCATCAGAATGGCCCCTTCACTTCCTTCTCTCCAGTGACTATAGTTTGTGTCAAGTTGACATAAAACTAGCTAATACAACCACTCTTGGGTATATCCAAAAGACTCTACATCCTACTAGAGAGACACACTTGATCCACCATGCTCTTTGCTACTCTAGTCATATCAGCCAGAAATTACAAATAATGTACTTGTCCATCAACAAAGAAATAGAAATCTGGTACATTTACACAATGGAATATTATCCAGCTGTTTAAAAATCATGAAATTCACAAATAAATGGATAAATCTAAAGAAAAAAAAACATCCTGAGTGAGGTAACACAGTTAAACATAAAGAAGTCAAGCCGGTGCCTAACTAGAACCTTCATTCCTACTGAATAGTATACAGAGTACTAAAAGGTACTCTGCACACTACCAGAGAAGAAAGGGAAAATCCACCCTGCTACAAACGCTTTGGTCACAATGGTGACCTGCCTGTATGATACATTAGTACTATAGTGGCACAAACATTGTGGGAGTCACTGACAACAATATGATTGGATTTAAGGTTCACTCCACACAGTGGATCGCAAGCCTGACCCTGCTCAGTGTCCAAGAATGTGATTAGATAGGTCAAAGATGTAGGGAAAACCCAAATACCATTGTTCTGCTAATGAAACAGCGATAAAATGACTTCTAACCTCCCAGCACTTGGGAGGCAGAAGCAGGCAGATTTCTGAGTTTGAGGCCAGCCTGGTCTACAAAATGAGTTCCAGGACAGCCAGGGCTACAGAGAAACCCTGTCTCGAAAAAAACTACAAAAAAAAAAAAAAAAAAAAAAAAAAAAAAAAAAGACTTCTAACCATATTCTGCTATACCCATAGATTAATGTCTTCCTCACCCATCATTAGAAAAGCTTTCTTCTGCAGCTGATGGGAACAAGTACAGAGACCCACAACGGGACAAAGTGTAGGAAGTGGGAAACGTCGGAACACTTGGTCTTAAGTGGAATGTCTTCATCAAACCCCTCCCTTCAGGGATCGGGGAACTGTGCAGAGGAGGTAGAAAGATTGTAAGAGCCAAAAGGGGTGGAAGATACCAAGAAACCAGTGTCTTCCAGACACTGACACACATATGAACTCACAGAAACTAAAACTATGACAGCATGTGTAGAGCCTGCACAGATCCAAACCAGATGGAGTCCCAGTGTYGAGATGCGGAAGTGGACAGAGCTCCCTTACCCAACCAAGAAACTATTTCAAATTGGCAAACAATAAAAAATAATTTCTAAAGGGGAGTCTCACAAACCACACTTAAGGGTAGGCCCCAGACTCAGGAGTAGATARGTAATACAAAACGAGCTCAAAGGTGATTTTGGAGATTCCTTTTTGTCTTGTGCTGCTTTGTTTGGGCTTTCTTTAACCTTGCTGGTCTTTTGCTTGTATATTACTTGTGGATGAATTCCTTGTGTTCTTTCATGGGTTTTGTCTGTTTCTATCTTTTGTTTTGCTT
>BDUI01017266.1:17907-31196 GCA_002335545.1 Apodemus speciosus
TTTTTTTTTTAATGTGCGCTGCCACACAGAAAGGCTTCTCTAGCCGCCTTTCAGCTTCCAGTTCTTCGGGGGACGTCCCTCTACAGTGAGTGCTACATTCATAGAGGAGAGCCTTGTCTGAGGAGGCAGCCTGCGTGCCACAGCCAATGCTGCGATCACTGCTGGCTGTCGGGGCTTCCAGGGGCATGCGGTGGTGGCAGCAAGGYTGACAYGTGCCCTGTGGACACAGTGCTCTGGTGYGAGCGGGCATGCTGTAATTACCTTCCCTTGGGTAATGGAGCGGCGTGATTACACCGACATCCTGAGGTCCAACTGAGGGTTAGTGTGCTCTGCCTGTGTGGGCTATTGTGTACAGGAAGCAGCAGTGAGAAAGACAAAAGAAAAAAAGGAAGAAGTTAGAGAACCAGAGACATGTTGGCTTGCAAGAGGGGTTTGAAGAACAGAAACATAGAGAATGAAATGGAAGGGATGGAGGAAGCTTTGMRTTTAATACTGGAAACTTGGTAGAGAATTTTCAGAGACTGTATTTTGGAAAATTGTGGGCATCAAAAAATCTCACACATAGAGAAGATGTTTATATCGGGTCATATTTCAATTATAYCAGGGGTAGTTATTTTAATGAGGAAATTGCTGATGCAATTTATTGTTTATTTATCCCAAAACTCATTGAGATATACATACTAAACTCGTATAGCCCTTTACCAATTCTATCTCAATGAGGTTGCTTCTGTTTGTGCTGTTGTGTGGTTTAAGCATTTGCCCACGTCCTCAAACACGTGGCCGTGGAGAAGAGCTTCCGGCACCGAGGTAGAAAGTCAGGTGGGGAGCTCTCTCTTGTTCTTATATAAAGAGACCCACACAGCCCTGCAGAAAAACCTGCATTGCGACTGGGAAATCCACGTCTCTGGTTTTTCTCTTCTATATTGCCGTTTGGAACCCTCTATGTTTCCTTTTAAGCATTTAAAAACATGTTTCTGACAGGTAAGTCCCTAGGGATCATTGGCCTCGAATGGAGTTTGTAGAACACGTAAGGTCAAGGTCGGGAACCGCAAGTCAGAACCTGACAAGCCACAGCCAGCAGCAGTAACGGGTGCTTGTAGCATGTGGGAGAGGCATTATTATTAGGAAGAGAGAGAGAGTAGTAAACACATACCACAAAAGAATGAATGAAACGGTATAAAAGTGGATTCTCTGAACCACCAGATAGAGAAACTTCCTGACCTTTCCAGCTCTTTGTCCTGGCCCCCAAAAGCGATCACGGTCCTGATGGCTCCCAGAGCCTCTTCGGCCACGGCACCTGCTTTTGCATATGCAGCTAGTTCTTTGTCACTAAANCAAGGTCTTTCTATATAGCCAAGGCTTGCTTTGACTCTTTGACCATTTTCTCTGAGCATGCATAGCTTGGCCCCTGGAATGCTGGGCTTAGAGCTCTGGGCCACCACAGCCAGTACTTGAAGCTTTCTATGAACATTGCGCTGATGCTTAAAAAATAATGAAATTCAGATTATCCCATTTAAGAGTGCTCCATTGRCAAAGTGTATACAGATACAKCACAATCCAAAAAGTCTATATATACCAGAACAAACTTCTGGTTCTACATGTCTCAAATATTCAACCTGTACCATCGTCTGTGTCCTCACTACCGGTGTGACTGTAGTATGATCATCTGAAGAAAGGAAGTCCTATGGCGTTACTGCAGCTCACGCTTTCCCATGGCYGCCATTTCTTTCCCAGTGAAAGCCAAAGCTTCTGGTGAGGCATGGAGGTCCTAATTGCCTTCACTTTCCTTTTCTGACCTCCTCTGCTCCTGTGCCAGAATGCCAAAGGCACATCACCTATCTTCCCCCACTGGAACAAAACACCAAGAAGACAGCRCTGCTTGCTKTGCTTGCTCACATTCCAAGMTCCTRGGAGGACACTCAGCTTGTACTAGCCCTTGATATTCRTTTAGTAAGTGAAGCGTCAACACTTACTAAAGCAAGTCTCTCTGCCATTAAGGTTCATCCATTCCACCATCTTTATTTGGGGTCTAGCACCTGTCAGGCCTGCAGCAAGCTCCATGAAAGATAAATGGGCATAAAACATGCACTTAGTCCTCAAATATGAGAGAGAGAGAGAGAGAGAGAGAGAGAGAGAGAGAGAGAGNAGAGAGAGAGTAGTAAACACATACCACAAAAGAATGAATGAAACGGTATAAAAGTGGATTCTCTGAACCACCAGATAGAGAAACTTCCTGACCTTTCCAGCTCTTTGTCCTGGCCCCCAAAAGCGATCACGGTCCTGATGGCTCCCAGAGCCTCTTCGGCCACGGCACCTGCTTTTGCATATGCAGCTAGTTCTTTGTCACTAAAYGTGGAGAGTATCTGTGCAGAAGAGAAACAGTCATGACGTTTGCACAGAGAGAAAGGATAAAAGGCAGTCTGCATGAAGCTTTAATGCCCACTTCCCCATCTAAACAATGAGTGGCCTGCGTTTTACATCCTTAAAGCCAGGTCTCAGTGTGCACCGCCTATAAAGGCTAGATCTGAGCTACTGGGTTCAGTGGGGAAAGGAAAACCAGACATAAAGCTATAAGTAGTGTATTTGAATCATGTCAAATTCTCTCTCTCTCTCTCATGCCTTTTATCTGTCAACTATGAATTTAGATAAAATAAAACCTTATACCTTAGAGGATTAATTATACTTTTCGTTTGTTAAGTCATAATCTATTGTGCATGTAACTTGTGCACACATTCATGAATGTGAAAGTACATGTGTGTAAAAAGACTATTAATAGTGAACATTCTTATTACTACATCTTATTCCAAGTTGAGCATCTACCTTTCTTAAAGACAGTCTCTCCCTGGCCTAGAGGTCTCATTATGCTCGACTAGTTCAACAGCCATCCCCAGGGACCTGCCCGCCTCTGCCTCCCCAACACTGAGTTTACAGATGTGGAGTATCAAGCCCAGGGATCTTGCAAAATTTAGATTCTGGGGATCTAACTCAAATCTTCATTCTTACGAGGTAAGTCCTTTATTGGTTGAGTTACCCCCCAGACTTACATCACAGTTTTTTTAATCATGATGAAATTGATACTTTCAAACTTATTAATGGTAATTCTACTAGGAAATAAAATGGTTAAACAAGATGGCACAGGAAAAAAATCAAAAGAAGAGAGATACAAGTGGTTAACTAAGTGACTCTTCACACTCAGATTATGCAAGAATAGCYAGSAAAATTGCAGAACTCTGAAGCACTGGTTCCAGTTAATACAATTTTATATGTATGTAATATATATACATATATATATGCAAAATTTAAAGAATGAGATGTAATTGTTATGATGAACAATACCCCTACCCCATTTAAATATTTTATATTTTATATTTTTTCAATCATTTGGAAGGCTGTGTTTTTAACTTRTGTTTTCTTAAAGAAAAATATAGCCATATATGTCGTTTCATACACTATGTAAGAAGATTTAGTCAAAGAGAAAACAATGAAACTAAGAATTGTGATTAAAGCAAGAACTGTAGTGTCTGGACTCATGCAAGACATTACTTTTCATATTAAAGCTCTATGTGAATGGAACATTCCTGGGCGTGGCTTCCACTGCCAGTGAGCATGTCTCTGAGAAGGCAGCGGAACTCTGTAGAACAAAGCAACTGTCTCTGTGGGTTAGCACACATGAACCTGTGTAGGCTTCACAGACCTTTGCCCAGACCGCTGTAGAGAGCCCCAGGATAGGGCTGATGGCCATGATCACGAGGGTGAGCTTCCAACCTCTGATGAACCCCACTATGAATCCTGCAAAAAACGTGGCTATTGCTTGAAAGAACATTCCAACCTTGTCACCAATTCCTTCACTGATTTTGGAGATGTCACTAAAAAAGATCACACCTAAATGGTTACAGGCAGGAGGTTTTCAGTCAGAAAGGTGAAGTAGACATTTAATAAATGCATAGACAAGAAAAACATACCCCTCCTATGGTAAACTTTTTACAGAATCTTAGACTCTTGGATATTTTCCCATGAAATTACTACACAAGAAACTCAGGATTAGTTTATGCTTCTAAGAAGTTAACRTCACTGAAGCTGATACTATGAAATGAGTTGATCCTATTACAGAAGCGTTAGCATGGTACACATGAATCAATTGGTTTAAAAGAAGGAAATAGGAAAAGNGAGAGAGAGAGAGAGAGAGAGAGAGAGAGAGAGAGAGAGAGAGAGAGAGAGAGAGAGAGACTCTCTAATATAAATGGAAAACATTTATGGCATAAGCGATAGAGACGTCTAAAAATGACTATCAGATATATATACTCAATTCATGTCTAATGTTTAAAGTAGTAATCTACTACTTTAACGTTGCTTCAAAGCTCTCTTCCCTTGTCTATTTTCACACGGCGCTTCATTTCCTCATCAAAGTGTGACATTAACAACATACGTACTCTGTCAGCCGTGTGTTGAGTTCCGCGGTGCCCTGGATGTCGAACCAGCCCATTTCCTGTCGGAGGATGGCATGAAAACATTTTTGCCTGATTTTCTTTATTTGTCGGCCAGCTGCCAAGGTCCAGAATGAGACTTGGATATAGGCAGCTACAAGAACTCCACCACCTAGTCCTGAATAGTAGTATGCATATCTGGAAAATAGTTGGGAAGGCGCTTTCATTTCTTTGTGTCATTTTGAGGCAGGGTCTCCTGTGTAGCTCAGGATTGCTTTGAACTCATTCTGTAGCCCAGACCGAGACTGGCCCTTGACCCTTCTGCCTCAGTTTCCCAAGGGCTGAGATATCAGGCATGCCATCTAGACAGGCTATTTAGGGAGAAAAGTTCAGAATTGGAAATCAGTTCAATTTTTTAAATAGATGATAAAGGTAGAGGACGTTATCACAAACATAAATCCATACTTCTCTCTTCTTGAGTGGCAGGATGAGTGCTGTGTGAGAGAAAACCCGTTTGCCTGAAACATGGTGCAATGGAAACACAAACAATTGTGACCGACTGTACAAAAACAGTATCAGTTCATTTTCAATTGCTGACAATTTTCATAACTGTAACCTGGGCTCGAATGCTTACAGCAAAAGTGTCTCTACCACTCCCACACGGCAAACAGCAGTCAACACACAAAATGTGTAAAATGGTTCTGTGTGCGAAGTTTTCCATATTTATATTTCCATATAAAATTCAAAGTAATTTTATGAAAACTTAATAAATTCAAATAGATTTGGAACAGAAGTCTATTTAGTGCAGCTAATTAGTRCAACTAATTGAGGAGATGGTGCCCCAAATCTATTTTTAATCTACTTTTACAAACTATTCTCAATTAGCCTTCTGGCCTGCTTTAGTGTGCAGAAAGCCCTGTTTAGTCAGTATTGCAGTGTTGCAGTCAAAATGCAACCATACGCAATCACTCTGCTACAGGCTTTGGAGGTTTCTGTCAGGAGGACTGGAAGAGCTATGGATGCCACGGATGTGCTGAAATCAAAGTGACAAGATGGGAATAAAGAGAGTAAATAACTGTTTCATCAATTTCATCAAAGCGATAATTACTGTGGTTATATATATAAGAATACCTGTTCCTTGGAATCACATGCAAATGAAAGGCCATAAGGAAAGCAACTTTCTCGAATCTGGGGGATGGGGCACAGATGACAAGGGGAGGTGACTCTGGGGAAAGAAATTGGCTGTTTTGTATATTCTCACAACTCTGTAGTATGAGATCTTTTTCCAGCGGAATGTTAAAAGTAGCAGACAATATATACATAAACACAAATTACCTAGTCATTTCTTCTTCCAGAATTCTTCCTGGATTTAGCATTGACAATGAAAAATTCACTAAATAAAAACAAAAGAAGTCATTTTAAAAATGAAGGACTATTAATGGGAATTGCTGGATTAAAAAATTCCGTTAATAGCAGCCTTATTTATAATAGCCAGAAGCTGGAAAGAACCCAGATGTCCCTCAATGGAGGAACGGATACAGAAAGTGTGGTATATTTATACAATGGAATACTACTCAGCAATTAAAAACAATGAATTCATGAAATTCTTAGGTGAATGGTTGGAACTGGAAAATATCATCCTAAGTGAGGTAACCCAATCACAAAAGAACACACATGGGATACAGTCACTGATAAGGGATATTAGCCCAGAGGCTCTGAATACCCAAGACACAATTCACATATCAAATAATTCCCAAGAAGAAGGAAGGAGAGGGCCCTGGTCCTGGAAAGGCTTAATGCAGCATTGTAGGGGATTACCAGGTCAGAGAAATGGGAGGGGGGGCGATTGGGGAGTGGGCGGAGGGAAGAGAGCTTATGGGACTTATGGGGAGGGGAGAACCAGGAAAGGGGAAAGTGTTTGGAATGTAAACAAAGAATGTAGGAAAAATGTAACTGTGAGTAATATGTATGAGATGCTGCTGTTCAGTTTCTCAATGAAAACTGCTTGGTTTTTTTTTTTTTTTTTTTTTTTTTTTTTTTTTTACACCCAAGGGTGCTTTACAGTTCACTGAACCACAGTTGCGAGTGTGTAGATCCAGCTGGGGCAGACAAGCTCCTGTCCTACCCCACCCCACACTCTAGGGCCTGTGGCAAAGCAGCGTGGAGTGGGTGACCAAGGGTGGAGACCCAGACGCATACACCAAAGGCGGAGGTCAGAATGGAGACGATCGGATCTGATGGACACTGCTATTTTTTTAGTCATTCAGAAGACTTGCTTTTGTCGTGTTTTACTTGTATCCTTTTCTTCCATGCTTTGCTACAACGTAAGTAAGGGAAAGGCCAGATTTCTTCCATTAGGGAAAGAAGAAAATTCCATCTGAGTAGCTCAGAAATAAGCCACAGGATCTCTGCTAACTAGTCAATCCCACATTGCATCTTGCTTATTAATGGCACTGAGTATGTGTGTGTTTGGCAGCATTAACGGAAAAGGACCATACTAATTGTTGTGAGCTAATATGATAAAAAATGTCAGCAAGACTTCCTTCGATGTCGTGTTTAAATGAGAACTACTCTACATCGACTATTTGTTAAGTGCCAGACTCTGTTCTTCACTTCACTTGCATTTGTTTAACTTTCATAACAACAATATGAGGTAAGAGAGACTGTCTCAAAAAGTTTCACTTTATGGAAAAGGAAAGCGAATCAGAGAGACATAGACCTGTCTGAAGCCACACAGGGCAAGCAGTGAATGTGCCGTGGGCCCGGCAGTGTGGCCTTTGTTCTCCACTTACTCTCTGCATCATTGATCTGTGTGGCAGTGACTTATTTCCACTTAAAACACACACACACACACACACACACACACACNCCACTTAAAACACACACACACACACACACACACACACACACACACTGACGGGGAAAAGTAAACATCATCTATTCACAACATCCGTGAAATAACCGGATGAAGCAGGAGAAGGCAGGCACTTCCCATCCCCTGGTGTCCTCGTGGAGGAAGTGTTCTTTAATCCTGGGCAAATGGCCCAGAGGTCATGTTTTCTTGATGCTGTGTAGCTGTGTCCCCTTTTTATCTTTCCCCAAAGAAAGATAAAAGGTTGAAATTTATTTTAAACTTAAATGGCCTCAGGGTCAGTTACTGGGGATGTCACAGGAGTGCAGTTCCTATTCCTGGGTTTTTGTTTCCCCTACTGATATGAAAGGCTTCTGCTTAGCTGTCAACTCTTTGAGGAATCTCTTCATTTTCTTTCTAGTCTGATCAGTTCTGTGGGCCCCTTCCCCTTCCTAGTACTGAAACATGGAGAATCAGACTGTCTGGATTGAGAGGCAGCTAAGTTGTCCCGAAGCTGCAGGATTTGTAGAAATCACTAGGCATTTCTCCTAGACTTAGAAATTAGGTGAATCTTAAGTGTTTATCTGTTCCAATCCCTCCCTTTTAAATCTCTTCATGAGGATAACACAACTCAATGAACACTCTGCCTTCTGTCTCCCCCTCCCTGTGTGCCCCTGAAAATATGAATTTATAGGCATTTCCGTTCCAGGACAAGAAGAACAATATAATTCTGGGAGAGGACCTCTCCTCAGGGCTGCCAACAGGTCCAGTGTCCCTGGTGCCTGGACACCATCAGACAAACATGAAAAGAGGCCTCCAGGAAGAGTCRGGGGATTGGAAGTTTGCAATGAGCCTGGACCTAGCTTTGTCAGATGCCACTTAAAATGCCTGCCTTCTGAAGAGTCCCAGTCGATCATGTAGTTTGGTCTTTACAAAGTTATTGGGAACTCTGAAAATAAAACACTTTCCAGATCTTACCCAAACCCAAGCACATCAGTCCATCTCACTTATTTAGAATGTCCCAGTTGATTCTACTGGGACAGGATGGAGACCGCCAATATGATCTCTTCCATAACATGAAAATGAGGAATGGTGCATTTTCATTTTAGAGAGATCCTGCACAATCCACCTCTGCTGGATGGAAACAAAATTAGTCTGCTTACGTTAGTTCTATGCTTTCGACTACTCCTCAAATATCCACTGAACATTTATCACGTCCTAGAGGCCTTCCATAAGTAACCAATATGATTCCATCAGTCAATCCATGATCAAACCTATTTTAAAATAGTAACACTATACTGGTTTAGCAATTTGACCATGGTCACCCAACTATTGAGAGCAGGATCTGATTGATAAGGAGATATTAAGGAATAGAGAAATGATCTAGATTATCACATTGGACTCTCAAAGTAAATTGACACCTGCATTTCTAGAGCCTGCCTAGGAATTCCTTTATCATACAGAATTGTCCAACATAAAAACAAATGGTGTTTGTTCAGGCAGCTTGGGTGCTATGGCCAGTTAATGTAACTTAGAGTTTAAGCACACCTTATCTTGTTGACCATGAAGCAATGCAAGAACATGGAAAGTGCAACCATCTTCCCACAGAATTTTCTAGATCACTCTAGTCACACAGAGTTGTTCAAAGCAATAATAACCAGCTCTTTGATACTCTGCAGATGAACTGTTTCTATGACTCTGTTCTTAAGGTTTTGGATGGAAATAATGTTCGTTCATAGTTTGTGCACAACCAAATCATTGTGAGAGAGCAGGCCTGTCATGAAGTAGCTCCGCTCCGCTGACAAGGATGGGCTCTGTTCACAGTAAGCCATTGTCAGAGCCTCCTGTAATTTAAACCTTTTCCCCTCTCACATTCCATCTCACTTGGCTTCCTGAAGTCTAGGTGCCCAAGATTCCACCCATTCTAAATAACATACTGAAAACTAAAGCAAAGCAAAGCTCTGTTTGCTGAGCTACGACTCTAGCTAAGCACACAACCCCAGTGATTTTTCAGCTCAATTCTACTTTGCTGAACATAGCAGTGAACACTCTAGAATTGGAGTGAGTTCATTGATGACTTCATTTTTCTCCAAAAAGAATGCGGTATGAGACTATTACTTCCACAAACTACAGAGGAATGGATTACTCATGAGAAATTCATTTGGTTTCCCACAGCAAATCCTCCATGACTGGCAATATGGCTTCACAGCCTCTGAAACCGTGTGGTTTCAGAGAGGCAAGGGTCAAAATCTCAGCATTTATAATCGAGGGCACTGTGACAGAGATGTTGACTCTTGAGTCTACCACCCCAGTAATCTCTTGCTTGGGCAGTTTCCCTAGAGAGACCTTGAATTTGACCCTTAGCACAAAGTACCTGTCTGCCTCGTTCAACTTCAAAGTCACAGAATTGCATCATTAGTTACAAGTAAAAAACAAGCAAACTGTTCCAAAGAAGCAAGCCATTGAGCTGTTCTAGAAAAACAAAACAACAACAACAACAAAAAAACCAAAATGAAAAGAACAAGGCTATGGTACTTGGTCCAGAGGCAAATTCATTCATGATCAATACATTTAATTGTTTTGAGATGATTATTCTTAAAAATAGAAATGAAATGTACCATCTTGATAGTTTTAAATCTACAGTTTAATAGTGGTAAATATTCTCATATTTTTGTCCAACCAATCTTCTGAACTGTTTTTATAGTTTTTACAGGGCTAAAAAAGAAAAGCCCTATGCACATCACACATTAGCTCCCCATATCCCTCTCCCCAGGCCCTTTTAAGTACCATTCTAATTCATGTTTTTATGAATTTAACTCTTCTAGATGACTCACATAATAAATGATTCATACAGAATCCATCATTTGTCCCCTACTTTAACTTATCACAAAGTCCTTAATGTCCTCAAAGTACACCCATCCTGTATCCTGCATCAAAAATCTTCCCGTTTAAAGGCCGAGTAATATTTCTTTGAATAATTTCACTATATAATTCTGATTTTTTAAACCCTAAAAGAAGTCAATTTTTGGTTAGTGTTTTCCACTATGGGTACCACACGTGTGTGTGTGTGTGTGTGTGTGTGTGTGTGTGTGTGTGTGTGTGTAAAATATGCAACAAATGTAAAGTTAATATGTAATTGTAACAGATCAATACAAAATGTCTACCTTTTACACTTCCTTAAATACTTTTATTATTTTCTTTATTTGTGTGTCTGTTTGTTTGCTTGCTTCTTTGTTTGTTTTGAGACAGGTCTCTCTGTATAATCCTGGCTATCCTGGAATCAGTTATGTAGTACAGACTGAATGCAAACTCACAGAGATCCACCTGCTTCTGCTAAAGGCATGCTCTACCATGTCAGCCTCAACACTTTTTAAATAAAGATTTATTTTTATTTAATGTATTTAGGTGGTTTGCCTACATATGTGTGTCTATGCATCACAAACATACAGTGCCCCTAGAGGCCTCTGGCAAGCTGCCATTTGTGTTCAGAGGTTTGAACCCAGGTCCCGTAGACTAACCAGTGCTCTTCACTGCTGAACCATATTTCCAGCCCCTATTAATGACCTTGTCCTATTTCAATTTATCCAACCCATTAAAACCATCTTGTCACAGTTCAACTTATCTTTACAGTATTTCTGTTTAGGTCACTGGCAAAGCATCAGGATTCCAAATCTATCTGAAACAGTATTTTTTTTTTCTTCATAGAAAAGCATAATTATTTATCCTGGAAAAATATCATGGTCCTGATGATAGTTGAAATGTTAGAAAGACCTGGGTTGGAAGTCTGTCTAAACACAAGAGCATTCTATGGACAATTTCGCTGGATTTCTGAAAGGCATTATATTTATCAGCGTTAATATAAACATATTTTCTGTATTAATCAAGCAACCACATTTTCTTTAGATAATGGCATTTATGCCTTTTAATTGCAACTAAGTATGTAGTTCTCAACCAGCAATCGATGCAAGTGTGTGTAGAAAGACATCTAAGTGATGAGTGTACTTCACTCAGTTACATTTGTAATGAAAACTTGCCTTCCTTTACAATTTTTTTTAATTCTATCGCCTAGGTACTGACACGGCTTCATTTTGATTTTTTTCCAACCTAGACCCTTATTGTCTCTTGGAAGAATAAAGCCTTTGGGCTTGGGATAAGTCATGGGAATCTTTCTAGATTAAATTTAGTTACTATGAAGATAAGTGTGAAGATCTGCTCCTTACCACAGTGGTGCTGGTGTGACCCTTTTTGAGGTGACATGGACCCATGTGACTCCATTACTTTAAATCTATACCGAGGTCATTGATATTTAGTAAAGGGTCACATTCAGTTCTAGTTACTCTGGTTGGTCCAAAACATCAAAACATAGAAAGTAGATACTTTGAGGATGAGAGTGGGCAAGAGAGAAAAAGATAAAGCCAGACAGAAGCCTGCAAAGGTTATCATGTCCAAGCACTGCCACACTGCCTGAAGTGTTTCAAAACATTTGCTCCTGTGATCACAGAGGACAGACACCACATCGAGATACTATAATCCCACTTTATTTAGCTGCAAAGTTTCCCTGTGCTTCCTTACTGTTTTGAAAGCCAAACACAACAATGCAGTTTTTGAGATTTAAATGAGCACTTAAATGTCATAAAAATTTCACAATTCCCCTCGTGGTATTTAGGGTCACCTAGATGTCTAAATCAATAAACAAACAGATGACGTAAATTAAAACTAGTTTCTAAGACCTTTCACCCAGTTATGTAAATATAATGCATTTTTTAAAGAGGTAAAGAAACAATTACCTGGCAAGGAAAAGTTTCCGGTATTATCTACAAACCTATCTGTCATTTCTCCAAAGACTATCATCATGAGAGGAAGACCTGACCCRTGCGCTATGGCCATGGCAGTGCCCAGGAGCATAAAGAGTTTATCCTGCCAGTCGGAGTACCGGAACTGAAAAGAGAAGATAAACAAGACTCCATTTAGTAATTTGTCCTTTGGAGATTTTTGTTTCAAGTTAATTCTAGTATCACGGCTACAAATGGGCTCATCTTAGAGAATATATGAATTGCAATCCAGGTAATTATAAGCTGAATTTTATGATTTTATGTATATGAAAAGAAATCAATCTAATTCTACTTAATTAGCATTCAACGTGGGCAAATTATTACAATGTAATCGAGGTAAGAAAGATTTGTATCCATTTAGAAATACTATTTTAATATCCCAGAGCTTGTGTTGTGTAGTTAGTTAAAGCGAGCGGGGGACCAGACACTAAGTTCACACACACAAACATATCCCTCAGAACAGTGCATGTACAGAATACTACTTTAGTAGAATTAGAAACAGGAACAAATAGACCTTCTCAGTTTCAGGCCAGATCCCTCTGTAAGGGTGAAATTAGCCTTTAAAGGCAGTTCAGTAATGAAGAGCCCCCCCCCCAAAAAAAAAAGAAAAGAAAACTTTATGGAGTCTGTGGGCTTTATGGAAGATCATAAATAATCTTGAATGGTGAGAGAAAATCAACTGGAAAAGAATAGGAAATATGAACTAGAAAATATCCTCCTGAGTGAGATAACTCAGACCCAAAAGGACATGCATGGTATGTACTCACTAGTAAGTAGATATTAGCCACAGAACTCAAAAAGGTCAACAAGCTAACTAACGTGCCCAAGTGAGGATGCCTCAGTCTCTCTTGGGAGGGAGAAGAAAGCAGTAACACGTGTGGAGGGAGGAGGGATAAGGAGGAAAGTGGGAGGGGCAAGAGAGCTGGGTGGGTGGGGGGACCGGATCTGGTACTGGGTGAAGGAAAAGGACTAAAGCCCTGAGGRCCAGTAGAAAGAATGGAAACAGGCAACCTCAGGAGATAGGTTGGAGGGACCCTTCAGAATGCACCAGARATCTGAGAGGTGAGAGACAAAGGRAGGACCTTAGATGAAATGCCTGACAGTAGGGAGAGGGAACTTGTAGAGCCCACCTCCAGCAGGAAGACAAGGCATCAAATGAGGGAGAGGGGGGCCATCCCACAG